>JAUTBQ010188624.1:0-10474 GCA_032361185.1 Lepetodrilus ovalis | reverse complement strand
TAACTGTAGTGCCACTCTACAGACATTGCATCCTACCAATATCGCGTCAGAAATGTAACTTCTGCGAAATTGATGCCAGGCCCCCGTGGGGCGGGAATTGAACTCGGTACCTTTTGCTCCGAAGTCCAACGTTCTACCTCTGCGCTACACAATCATAAAGTATTCCCTCTACTCCACCATTCAACAGGCTTCTGTGTGCTATATTGAAGTGGGTATCAATGGCATTGTATCCATACAATATGGTTCCAGAAGTTATGAAGCTAAAAGAATTTGCTGATGGTGAAATTCAAGGATGCTATCATGATGCTAAAGCAGGGATGATGTTGTTATGATGCAGAAGTGAGAATGTTGCTGGTATGGTGAAGTTAGGAAATTGCTATGATGCTAAAGTCAGGATGTTGGTATGATGCAGAAGTGAGAATGTTGCTGGTATGCTGAAGTGAGGAAATTGCTATGATGCTAAAGTCAGGATGTTGTTATGATGCAGAATTAGCATGTTGCTAATACGCTAAAGTTAAGACATTGTTATGATACTAAAGTGAGGACATTGTTATGATGCAGAAGTGAGAATGTTGCTGGTATGCTAAAGTGAGGAAATTGTTATAATGCTAAAGTTGGGATATTGCTATGATGCTAAAGTCAGGATGTTGGTATGATACAAAAGTGAGGATGTTGCTAGTATGCTAAAGTGAGAACATTGTTAAAATGCTAAAGACAAGATGCTGCTGTAACAGTGTATAATGCTAAAGCAAAGTTTTAATGATATGTATGTACCGTATCTGTCACATGAAGAGACTGCAAAGTTTAAATTGTCACATAGACACTGCATGTGTCTTGCAATAGACAAATTGGGATTTTACACCATGATGATCTGTTATTGGTTGGGATGCAAACCTGACACAACTATGCATCACAGTAAATCCCTACAATCAAGGCTGACATGGGTAGATTAAAATAAATGTACAGAAACTGCTTCTTTGGTCTGTCAGTAATAGCCAATGCTCGCAGGATTACTGCAACATTCAGCACTATGGATGTTGTGGGTTTCCTCCTGCATGTCCTAGACTGACAAGCCATGATGTAAGTGAAAGAATCTTGAAAGATGCTCTAAACCCTAATTTGGTTTTTAAAAAAAATAAAAATAAAAATACAGAAACTGTTTCCCAATCTTTCCAACACAAGACTCTGGATATCAACCACATGAAAGAGATACCTGGCCAACAGACGGGATTCGAACCCAGGACATTTACACTTCAATGTACCCAGATGTACTTCTCAAGTCTAGAAGGACCAGCACTGACCTAGCAGGTCAGAGGTCACTGTACTTGAGGGCAGTGGGGTGGGGGGCTGTCGGGGTACAATGGAGATCAAAGGTCGACAACCGAAGAGCAAGGGATTACCAGCGATTGTGTTTATTAAATCCCATGACAGGAGCTTCAGATTAGGGGGATGGGCGACGGTCCCTAGGGGATGCCCACTGTGCTAGATCACTGTGCCACAGTTCGTCCATACAATGAGGTATCAAAGTCTTCATTATCGGTCTTAAATGACGGATTTGATATGGCATCCCTCACTACATTTGTGACCAAGTATATTATACATAATTGCTGGATATATATTGATAAACAGACAGTTATTCATAAACATGTATAAATAGCTGGAAATGTGGGACAGTGTTGAGCCTGATAATAAGAGAATCTAGGGACAGTGGGCACCCTTTGGGAGCTCGACGTTGGGGGTAAATGAGACATTGGGGGGGTCATGCACTATATAGACCATATAGCATCTCCAACATCCATGGAAATAAAAGAAATATCAGAATCCATATTTTATATCCATTGAAATCAATTACATCTTAGATATTTTATTTCTATTTTTTAAAATTGAGGTTTAGATCTGCTTTCAAGATTCTTTCACTTTTTATCATGGCTTGTCAGTTTAGGGCAGGATTAAACCTGCAACATCTGTAGCCCTGAATGTTGCAGTAAACCTGCGAGCACCGGCTGGTACTGACAGACCAAGGATGATAAACTGCATTACCACGTGATCAACTTAATTCTTGCCTGCTGATAGTACAACAATGGATGTCGTATGATTACACTATTTATATTAATTTCCCTAAAAGGAAAAAAATCCCCCCAAAATAGTCGATAATAGTCGAACATTTGCCAAAAATTATTTCTTAAAACGGCTAACTCTACCCCTGCGTGCTCTCATGACTCAATCAATCACACACATAAGAGACACGAAAAAAAATATCAATTACATTATTCTAATTTTATTCTTTTCCTGTTTTCAAAATGGACATATTTCAGAATCGTCATAAGATTTGTTGGATAACATAACAATCAAGGGACATTGAACTAGAAGTACTCAGGCTCAAACAAAGAGATTATCTTCCAGTTCAAAGATACCAAGTGACGATGAGTACAGCACATATATAGCCTCACATGTCTACAGATAGCCAGCGAAGAGTTGAACAAATACGAAACGATTCTGGCTAGAAGACGTACCCCAAAAGTTCGGACAGTGCAGAAAACTGATACCGTTATCTGGATTAAAAGATACGCCTCTTGACACTGCTTTGTCCATCGGTAATCCGAAGATAATCTGTCCATCAAAATATGTATGATCTCTTACAAAAACCTCGTTGTGTTTCTGAAGCGTGGCGACGCACGTAGACCGAGAATGCATCGGACTTCGAAAATGAACAAAAAACGCTTCGGTGAAATTGGATAAGTCTACACAGTCAGTCCATTATTGAAATGTTTTGTTATGAATATTAACACCTTTGAATGCTGGAATTTTTATATACAATTAAATGCTTACGTGTCTTAGCCAGCATAGCATACCGTGTTTCTTAATTTCAGGAATAATCTGATATTTGATGTTGAAACATGAATGCGAAGTCTGAAGCTATTATTACATACCACGTAGACCTTACTGAACACAACAAAGAGATGTAGGTAGATATACTGTGCATTAAACCAACAACAAAGAACGGGCCTTGAATAATCAACCAGTTGAACTTTGATTCAAACGTATCCCAAATATTACTATTGTGTTTAGTTCTTTGTAAAAAAAAATGTAATGTGGGTTCTTTGTTAAATATGATTGTGTTGTAGATCTAAATTTCATGCCCCTATCGGTTCCAATTTAAGGCATAAATTTTTGTCAGTTAATTTACAGATTCATGGTCCTTCAATTATGAATATAATTTCAATATTGTCAATCTTATTCACGCACACTGACATTAATAAAATATCGTATTTCACATTCAATGCCACCTTGAGTCATAAACTTAGCAATGAACATCAAATTAAAATCAAATTTAGTCTGACATCATTTCAGGACATGACTTGAACATTAACCCTCTCCATGCTGCAGGCAACCAGAGAAGCCCTAACGAGTTGTGCCTGTGCCTAATCCAGCAGGGAGCGGGTCAAGCGAATATTAATTTTCAAAGCTTCATACATGTCTACCTATATTACCGAGGCTAGAAGTGACATTTATACAGATAAATTATTTGTTTAATAATAATCGAAGTCCATTAAAACCTTCATAGAGTGATATGCCCTCAGAACTTTCTGAATAGATGTTGACTTTGTCCCCATATCGTGAACTGTACAACAACTTGCGAAAAAGACCTATACACGCATTTGTTTACATATCATCCCTACTTCATGTCTACGGGGGTTCACTGTCGGTCCTCACGTGTTCGCCGAGGGGACTTAATTACATTTCAAATCATCAAGACACAACATGTTTTGCAAATCACCATGTTATGATTGTATTTCATACCTGGAGTTCAGGTGACATGTTGTATTTCACGAACTATGTCTTCACCTTAATTCACACCCCATACGTCAACGAAACACAATAAAGCATTCCGTCACGTTTAACCCATTAAATTATTGGCTCGTCTCATGCTAAAAGGTCTAACATTTATTGATATAAACTCTGCCCCCCCAAAAAAACGACAAACAAAGTATAATCTAATTTTAGTATTATTCGAGAAAGGCGAGAAATTATACGACAAAGTCAACAAAGCTGTCTCATCAAGATATACGAGGTCCATTGACTGGTTTTGAGGTTATTAGAAGAATACTGCGGCCATTGGATAACGAGTTGATGTAAAACATCATTATCGAGGGAGCAGTTGGCACTTAGTCGAAAAGTCATTAACCGAGGTCATAATTTATAACTCTGCACATAATACGTCATCGGGACAATGAAAAGAGCTGGTACAGTACTTCTTCTTAGTGCAGTTTTTATTGTGTCGTGACATAGAAGGCAACAGGCGGTGTGTCACAATGATACTGCCGAGCGAATTACGCAGTGCCGGCAGTCCCGTGGCAACAGCTGTGTAGTAGGTATGTCGGGTCCCCTCTCCCCCCCACCTGGGGTCGCAGACTGTGCCTCAGGGTGGTCGGAGGACCCTGGGTGAGCACTGATGAGGGTGCGTGTACTGGGAGTGGAGCCAAAGTGGGAAGGGGGGGGGGGTGAATGTAAGAGACGGTGAAAGCTATGTGGACTAATGTTCTGGGATTGGTCCAGCGATTCGTCACCCAATGTCTCAGAAAAACATCCACAATGATAAAAACCTGCTGTTGCACAAAATCCATAAGTTTCCTTCGCAACAAAGACGACTCCATAACGCCATAAGGAAAGGTGATACACTCATTTAGGTCAACCGGTACCTTTAAATTTGATTTGAATATTTAATTTTGCAATTATTTTTTCAACTATTTTTCTGATATTCTAATAATACGATCTAACAACCAGGGGTCCTTAATTAATATTAGCATTCTAATCAATTGCTTTAATTAATATTTAGAAGTGAAATCGATTTCTCTTAATACTATCTAGAACTACAATCTAAGTTCCAGTAAAAAAATCTGTCCTACTGTAAAGTGATTTTTTTTTATGGAAGTTTCAAAAACCACAATGGTGTCATGACATCAACATCTCTTAATTACATCAAACCAATCTCATAAAGTGCAGTAGCAATAACGAGTAGCATAGCCCCCCTGTTGTTTCACGTGAAATTTGAAACTAATCCCAAAAGATTTATCTCCCGAGTTCGCGTACCCACCTCTCATCAAATTAGTTCAATTACGGAGAAAAACACACCAGAAATGATTCAATACGTAATTTTCCATACGGTTTTACTCCGCAATGAATGTTAACAGAACTTAACGTAATATCCCGACGCGCGAACCGCGGGTTCCTGGGGGTGGAATCGACAGATGCCAGATCCCACAATTATCAAATTAAAACCTGACATGCATATTTGCTGCATTTGTGCAATCATTAGGTGCACCGCGTTGTTTATCAAGCATGTTAACTGGGGTCAAATGCATTTCCTGTTGATTCATTTAATCCTTACACGATGAATACTAAACAGCAGACCCTGCCCTCCATCGCACGACTGCCGACTACTAATTAATTCTCAGTTAATTTGCCTGATAACAATCAAAATAATTACACTAACATTTCTTTCCATTGATACGAAACAGAACTCTCGGAATAAATGTTCCTGGGGGGAGAAAAGGGAGGTTTCCCTCGACCAAAAAAATACATGTTATCTCAAGGGAGGGGTTATTGTTCAGAGCCGGCTTGAATAATTAACTACAATAACAATTTACAATGCTGCCGGTTTTTTATGAGGTCACGTGGTGGCAGCATACTCGATATGTTGTTTAAAAAGAAAAATTTGTATAGCATCAAAGTGTTTCTTAGTCCATCAAACTTACACTGTTAGGCTAAACAAAACAAATTACATGTTTCTTGGACATAGCAAGTATTATTGAATCATCTGGGAATACACTGGACTTGATGAACAGATTAACTGACATGTGACACATTGCTTCTACAATTTTCCTCATGTAAATATATTTGAATACGAAAATTAATTAACTTTACGTAACTGTATCACGGATACATACGGTTTAAGTAAATGAAATAGTAGAAGTATTTGACAGCAGAATCAGAACATGTTGCACTAAATTGATATCATATTTATGGTGACAATGGGACTCCAAAAGGTAATCAAATTTTTAACAATAATTTGTCAACTGATATAACATTTATGGTTTGCTGACAAAAGGACTCGGAAATATTAAACATCAGTTTTAATCGTACAGAGCAAATTAAAAGATAATTGGGTAAATATTTGAGGGGATATCTCTTCATGTTGACCAGCATGTCATATTTTCTTAATTGTGCGACATTTAAAAAATGAATCCATTAACGTTTTTCAAAAATATAATCCTAATTTCATGGTTGATTATCCGTGTACAATTTTATTGTCAATTACAAACCAAAATGTGTTCACCAGAGCATCTATGTTGAAATTGTAAAGAAAAATAGCTACGTCAGGATCCTGTTAACTCTTGGTCAATGACCCCCAATGACCATCTGACCGAAAAAGAACTGTCAATGCGTGAAAGTCTGAGTGCACCGTGAAGTACTTCACTTGAACGAAGACGTCGTAACATAAAGTGAAATCATATATTACAATGACGGGTTCTTAAACGTCAACTACTGATCGCAGTATACAGAGAATAATTTATTATTATTACTAAAATAAATTAGTTAAATAAAAACTGCCATTTTACGTGACATTTTCGCGTGACACCTGTTGCGGAAAAAAAGAAAAACCTAGCATATTAACCCAGAAGTCAAATTCCCGTCACAAAATGTATAAATCATTTAACTGAACAATCTCTGTTATTGACATCGAAAGAAATCTCCGAAAAATCGCCTCAAAGTCACGTGTCTTGAAGAAAAATTGAACGCATATTTCTTGTGTTGCGGCATCGCCACGGACAACCGGAACAAAATGTTCCCCGACTGCTTCCATAATTCTGTCAGTTCTTTTCATCACAGGTTCTCGAGGACATTCTCGTTATCGCTTATATCGTAATTTCTAAAGGATACAAGACTTATCCACGGTGACCGAATTGCACTATAGAAGGGTGTACAAAAACCAGGAAATTTGAACAATGCTGAACCGTCCCTGAACGGAAACATTCGCTTTATGCCCGTTATCAGTATACAAATAAATATGTCAAAATATCAAAATGGGACTCGAGAATGACTGTTAATATTTTGTAACGAACATTTCCATCTCGGAAATCACACAGGTTATTATACAAATCCTTTTTCTGCGAAGGAGTGGGTCAAATAAAACAATAAACACCTCATCTGACTATGCACACAATTTAGACATTAAAGCCAAGTGACGTCTTAAGTGTGGAATCCTGTTGAAAATTATAGACTAGAACAACCTTGCCAAATATTTGTTTAAACCGGAAAAAGCTTTTTTCAATGGTAATGTGTCCTAAATACACAAAACAGCATGTTTAATACTTCAAACATAAAATAAAAAACGTGAAAGACAATTTGTACGTTTTTTTTTTTCGGACACCCGACACATGAACTAGGGGGTACCCAGCAGCTACCACTATACACACACAGGGTTGGCAATAGTGTTGCATTATGCACGACGACGTCTCTTTCACCTTCGGATTTCCTCTCGGGTCGCGTCAGACAAAGGAGAGGTTACAAATGAACGCATAATCAAGTGACAGCTTAAACACCGTCTCTGACATTTCACTGGGCTTTTGTAACACAGGATTATCTCACTAAAGACTGCTTTCCATGGCACATGAGTGGCCGATTTCCTTCTTTTAGCGAAAAACACGAAAATTATTATTTGGTCTAGTTTCATAGTTACTGCACCGACTACACTGGAGAAGACTTGTGGTTTTAACCTTATTATCCCTACTGGAATCATCACAGTCCCTGTTCAGAATGGCATCTCCAATTGTCTGCAGGAAGATGAATGTTAAATTAAGGGTGTTTTTTTTCCAGCAGTATTTCATCGATCTACATTTATGGTGAGAGGTAATACCGAAAGCTCGGAGATGATAAACAGGAACCATAGCAGGTACAGATAAAGACTCTTGTATCGTTTCTTGAAGCTCTCGTATCTACTACGAGAAAATAAGCACTCTCGTAGCAATCTCGAATACATGGCGCGTGGCCGTTTACGAGCGCTGTTGTCTAATAGTAGACATGAGAGCTTCCAGAAATTAAACCTAGGATATCAGTATCTTTGCGGAATGTAAATACAAACAGTATCTACCCATCTTCCATTAACAATATCAAGTACACACAAATATACCCAAATTTGTGACTAAAACCCAGACCTTCAAAGTTGTAATCAGACGAGGTACTGCTGTGCTTTCATACTCTCACTGTCATGTATACAAGTGCACATAAATACACCCGGAATTCTGGATTAAAACCCAGACATTTAACTTTGTAATCAGACTAGTTACCACTGTGCCTTCATAGTCTTACTGTCATGTATAATAATACAAACACACACAAAGTACACCATGAATTCGAGATTAAAAATAGGACCTTCGTTATAATAATAACTAACAATGTGCCACCCAAATCCTACTGTATACAGGCCATTGCATCAAATTCTTATTCCAGTGAAACCAAAACCAGACCTCGATTTCTGGAAACAAAGTTGAGCTAGAGATTTTGCTCAGTTGAGATTTCTCCCATTGACTGTAATTGGAGTAAAAACTCAATAGAGAAATCTCAGCTTAGGAAAATCTTAAACTCAAGATTTGTTTCGAGAAATTGTGACTAGATGGATTGAACCAAACACCTAGCAGTTTTTTTAACTGGAAGTGCACCAAAAACTCTAGCAGCACAAAGACCATCAGAGAAACAGCAGTAATTGCTTATAATTTTTTTATGAACAGTTTGCTAATGAATACGTCTGGTTCGCATTCTGTATATCAGATATACTCAGTACAGACGTAATTCAAAGGTATTTATTGAAAAGATCCTTTAAAACAACTCATGATGTCTGGGTAGTGGAGAAATTTCGATTGGAGCAATTCTTATAATCAGTGCAAAAGTTTATTTTTTTTAAAGTTTTATTATTTTCCCGTGGTCCAGAGATTGAATCAACTAGTGTTAAATCAGTTCTAAAAAGCTGAATTCAAACATCAATCACAAATCAGTTCTCAAAAGTTAAAAATCAAACATCAATCGCAACATTTACCAAAGTGAGTTACCGGTAGTCTAAGATTGAAAAGACCATGAAAGAATCAGAAAAATACATACACCATCCATTAGTCATACAACATTAAAAGAAAACAAAATCATAACCATTAAACAAATTGTAATTTATCCATTTAGATTAAGCTGGCCAACTCTGTTCAACTTGTGAGCAAACTGTGGTCTAAGGGAGACAACCAATGATATCTGGGAACTTTATCAGGGAAAGTCTTTCAGCATTTAGAATTATTTAGTAAGACTAATTTTGGAATTTAACTTTGTATCTTTCACTAACTTGCAATAATTAAGATGTTATCATGGTACTGTATTAAAATTAAATGCAGACAAATTAAAAGTTAATTAAAAATTAAATGTTTTCATGGTGTCATGTACCCCCCAAAAAATATTTTTAATAAAAAAAAGAGATTTAATATTAATAATACATGCATTTCTATCTTTGAATTAGCATTGAAAACAAACACAAACACACAATACTGAACCTACACAACAACAGAATGACAAACACACAATACTAAACCTACACAACAACAGAATGACACTAAATGGCATATACAAATAAAGTAATACTTGCAAGGACAGTATGCAAACCTTTTTAAAAAAAAACAACCCAGTAATCATGTACTTTTCCGTTTAAATTAGGACATTTGCTAAATTTACTTGAGCTTAAATTCACCTTCACTTATTATCTAGCTTAAATTCCAATAAGCAAGAGGATTATTTTCAAACTGTTTAACGAAAAATACAAACAGCACCTGCTTATAAGTAGCTTAATATCAAAATTATCGCTGTGCACATTAATTAGAGAGCTCGATACTAAAATATATTGCATTAATTGAACATAAGAAACTGTAGAAATGCATTTATAAATTATACTAGAATGGAATACATAAAGAGAAGCTAATTTGTCCAAATATTTTGGAGAAGTATGACTGGGTATTTGCAAATAATACAACTTGCTTCAGCATAAATTTTTTATCAGCACTTATATGTATTCACAATGCAATAAAGTCACAGTATAATAAAGTCGACTTCAACTTCTATTATTTCAATAGACTTCACTTCACCAAGGCACTTGGTCAAAGGGAGATAATTTATCAGATTTTCAGAGTGCTTTATTATATGATTTACCTAGATAATCTACGAAATAGGGGTGTCCAAATATTTAGAGGAATAAGTAATATCTCTATTTAAAGTTTATTCAACATATCTTACATCAGACTAAAAAGTCTGATGCTTTGTTTTCTCTTCCATATTAAGTACATTGTAGATGTCAATGTTAATTACCAAATTGTAGTTTATACCCAAGCTTAACTTTCTCTTATACAAAATCTAGTTTACATGTCTCACTCTAATATACATGCAT
>JAUTBQ010188613.1:0-10474 GCA_032361185.1 Lepetodrilus ovalis | reverse complement strand
AGTCGACGACTATTAATAAGACAAGAAGACATACAATAGATTATAGTGGAAGAAATATTGATAAACATCGGTGATTGAAATAGAGGGGGTCCTGGGGTTCATTTGAAAATCTGCAATGTTAAAGGTATCTTTCTAAACCCCTAAAAAATACAGATTTTACCACCATTAACATTGGGCCTATGGAAAATGACCCCCTGATTATTGTTTGTATTTTGAACAGTGGACATGGTAAACGTGACTTGTCATTTATTAGGCAATACTGATATTGACAATAGCAACAATATATTGTCAGTAGATTTGAAATGTTTAGACTTAATATCAATAAGACATTAAATAAATATAACAAGGATGATGATGACAGGAAGGGAATTCTGGACCAAAGTTGATAGTAGAATCTACAGCCTACAGTGGTAGAGAGATCATTGCACATGTTGCACAACAAGATGAAAGAGAAGGACGATGAGGGTGAGGAACAAACATTAGAGCACGGCCATTGTGTGTCCTCCTCACACTGCCTTACCTCCACCCAGCACAGTCTGCACTTAGATCTCTGTCCTTCTGAGACTCCCGGAGGGGTGGGAGTCACACACCACACTATAGGTGACACTACAGGCCAGTGGGGAGGGCCGTATTGTGCCCGGGGGTGGCCTGCTGGGTTTGATCCCTGGGTGGGGAGAGATGTACAGATGATGGGCATGGGCGGAGGTGGGTGCAGGGCGGGCAGGATGGGGACAGGGAGGTGCCTGGCAGCCCACTGATTACAGGAGACAATGACATCAGTGGAACAACGGGTCATTAAGCAGACTGGCTACATGTAATTTCTCTTGGACTGGTCAGCTGGTCATCCTTGGTGGTGTTGGAGGTGGTCAGGCAGGAGAGAGAATGGCTGGGAAGGAAGTCGGGTTGACCAGTGGTCAAGCTGTTATCAGATGGAGTGACCGAACACCGGAGGACAGGCAGTGTTAACCTGGTGGCCACCAGTGCTCAACTTCTTTGTCAATGGTCAAGCTCACCGGATGAAACAATGGAGGAACATTTTGATTGATGGCTGGACGACTGATAATGACCGCGTTTGGGTAGAAATATTTCAAATCTAATGTATTGCTGGGATCTGGGATTAGCAACAAGGAACTGGAGTGGAAGGGAAAATGTCCAATTTCAATTTTCAAGGTGATCGGGTCAAATCATTCAGTATGTATTGATGACCAGCATCAGATTCACCAGATCACACGGCAAGACAAGAACTGAATTACTGCCTTCCATCAAATCTTAATTCAATATGTCCTTCACCATCTTCACAGTACAAAGAAATTGAAAATGAAGTGTCTGGGTCCTATTACTATTAGTAAATTATTATATAGAATAAAATGCAGCACTATGACAGTTGTGACTCCAATATGTCATGTGTAGCTACATGTCTCCCAAATCCACAAATGAATGGCCAAAATAAGAATAAAATAAACAAATAAAAATAAACTACTAGAAAAGTAAGAATCTAAAATATCAATGAGAAATAATGAAATGGGAAAGATATATCTATAACCATGTACATTTCACCATGCCTGATTAATTAATTAATAATAGGTTGAACCCCTTGAACTTAATAATTATGATCTTTTCCGGTTGAACCAATATTGTGACAACGGTGAGAATGCCCACTTTGCAACCCAAACATTATACAACTTACAGATTAATAAGCCTTTGAACATGTTGAATACAAACTGAGATTACTGCAATTGTCTGGAGCACAGAGAGATTCCTGTGGGAAGAGCACCAGACCCATCAAAGCTGTTGTGCAGGATACTGCACCATCCAGATAGGATCAGAGATTGTATATCAACATGATCAAGTGAGCAGTGTACATCAAAGATGTGGGAGGACACACAGCCTGGGGGTGAGTATACCTGCCCCGGGGGTGGGGGCACTGGGAGAACTGGAGAGTAGATACAAACACATATCAAAGGAGGGACCAGGAGCAGCACTAACTGGCCATCAATTGACTGCATCTCCCTGCAGGCTTGCTCCACTGCAGCAGGGCAGGACCAGGCATCAAATTGATGGAGGTCTCCTAACAATGCACCAGGCAGCTAAACTACCAGTAAATCAAGGCCGCGTAGGGCAGGCTGGGCAGAGTGGAGCCCAAACAACATGGAAGGGAATTGGGAAAAGAGGGACGAGTCGTAATGGTATTGGGGAACTGTGGGAGATGATTATGGCTGTTCTGCTTGGTCGATCGGAGATGCATTGATCAGTCTAGATGCATGTACTTGACTAAGGTATTCGGCTATGAAATCCTGCTGACCAAGTTAACTGTAATACATGAACCAGAACCTTCGCTTGACCAAGTTACTAAGCTGCAAAATCTTGCTAACCATACAAAGGCATCGAACTAAAAACCCAACAGAAATGTTTGCCGACTGTTAACTTTGATATACCCTCATTGACCAGGTAACTGGACGATGAAATCCTGCTGACCATAGAAAGGCAAAGAAGCAAGACTAACAGTTTCTCACTAAGTTGCACAGAAATGTTTGCCAAGAGGTGGAGGTGAGGGGTGGAAGAGGTGGGGGATGAGTGATGAGGGTTGGATGAGGTGGGGGTGAGTAGTGAGGTGTCTTCTTTACCCCATGACAACACAAAGCTCGTAGGCCTGTTATGCAAAGATGATATTCTGATAAAGTGGGTGACTGGAGAGTTCATCAAAACTGGTTCAGTCAATAGATTATGTAACTGCTCTAGACACTGACAAGAATGTGTCATGTTTAAGATAACCACTGAAGTCAACTGGCCACTCTATAATCTCATGAAGGTTGTCAAGGTCGTAGATAACATCTCAGGGTGCTCTGAAGAGACTGAAGGAGCTCTGAAATCATCCTGACGTACAAGGGCAGCCATCTTCCCCTTTCAAACTGCTCCACTTGCTGTCATTAATATTACCATAATCTCAACAGTGAACGACAAGATAAGCTTGGGCTGATTTCCACAGAAACTCCTACCACCTATCTCATAATCTGCATATAATCCACCACCTTGAGCATGGCGGAGCAGCATCAGTCATAATCTTAGCCACACAATCCACACAAGCAGACATCCATCATCAAACCCTGGTCCTACTGACAGACCATAGACAAGCAGGCAGGCAATCCTTCCAAACTGCCTCGTAAAACTTACAAATGGTGAGCCCCCAAGTAAAACCCCCACATAGGGGTCCTATGCCAGGGCTGGAGGCTGGGACCCCCAACAACCATACCCTTATTGCTGACCCTAGGACCCCCACCCCCCCAACAACCATACACTTATTGCTGACCCTCGGAATCCCCCCTCCCAACAACCCATTCCCTTATTGCCTACCCAGTAACCACAGGCTTATAGCTGCTGGGTTAACATCTACATGTGAAATTTCAAATATACCCTGGTAAATAAGGAATGACCTAACAGATGTCCAGAGTATGAAATGTCCTTAATGCTGACAATGCAAACCACAACAGGTGTCTGGAGTCTTGCTTTTATTGCACTTGTGAAAACAGGGAGCAGCTTTCTGGGTCTGGTGTGGATTGAGGGGCTGTAAATCCATCTGTCAGCCCCCAACATGCTGGTGTGGTTACAAGGTGGAGGAAGGTAATTCCAGAAGAGAAATTGAAATAGGAAGCACATGTTACGGAAGAGATAGTGGTCAAGCCTCTATGACTCCATGCAGACAGCATAAGGCTCCCATCACACGATGCCAGAGTTGACATTTAATATTCTTGAGAAATTCGGAATGCATGGATCAAAGACAGGAACCTTGAAAGGTTGTCCAGACCAATAAAATTTCATGCCAAAGTTGGAGGAAAGTGTGCATTACCAATTAAGACTGGCAGTAATATGATCAATGTGATCAAAGTTTTTCAAATTGTAGCATGTCTCCACAGACATCTGGTCAGTCTAAATGTCTAGAGTAGACAAGTAATGAATATGACTGAAAACTGGACATTTTCATTACCCGGTACTTGCAGGACTCTCATATTCAACTAGTAATTCATGCATATAAAACCAATTTGCCCAAATAGGGAAGAAATATGTTGCTTACCTTCACCATGTTTACCACTTGACATGGAGCGACTTGTACAAATAGGAAAAAGTAAGTTGGTAAAAGCTATGGTACTATTATCATGATTACATTGTCCTTGTCAACGATGTTGGAGGCATTCAAGAAAGATTTATTAAAAAAAAACCCGAATAATTTACAACAAAACAATAAATCGAAAAACCCGATTATTATTGCCTCCAATGTGTTTGACAACAACTCCTACATGATTATTGGGACTACGACTTTAAGTACAAGAGAGGTCAAGGTATGTTGATGGCAACCAGAGATACAGTTAAACAGCAGTCCCTGTGCCTAATCCAGCATGGAGACAGAGAGTTCTAGACATCACGTACCTTTCTTCTTGGAGAACGGCGTGGTGCAGCCTCTCTTTTTGTCCGGCTTGTCTGCGTTGTCGGTCAACTCTTCCAGCTTGTCTCCATCCAGGTCCAGCAGGAACGACAGGTGCATCTTGCACATTGCCATCAGCTTCTCCGGCCGCACGCTGCGCAGACGGTTCAGGTTCTTCTCAGCCTCGGTCTGGCGACGTCGCACCGTCGACATCGTCAGCGACATGGCTGAAATAAATAAGACTTTTGGTTACGGTACATACAAACAATTTTAAATAGGGGTTTAGACATGCTTTTCAAGATTATTCACTTGCATCAACAGCTTGTTTGTTGCAGTTTAAATATATTCAGGATCTACTTGTGTAATGCTATATAATACAAAGACACTGACCAACGCTAGCAGTAAATTTGATGAATTTTAATTATTGGAACGTCCTTTTAAAAAATGTTGAAGGCAATTAATTATTTTCATATTCATTAAAAAAATATTCAAAAGACTTGGCCAAGGACTATAATAATGATGATAATAAATTTGAAGTTGGTTACAAACAAATATATAGTCAATGTCATTAATGTCCATTCTTATTAAAGACGAGGGTTACCCTGGTAACTGCAGATTTAGATCCAGCAATAAAGGTGCTCATGGCAACAAATACAATATCAGAATTTCGATTCAACAGATTTCCATGGACAAAACCCACGATCTGGAAGAGTTGTCATCTGATTTTCATTGAAGCAGAAGAAAACAACATTTTGCAGATTTGTAATCCGAGTCCATTGAAGTCCTCATTTGAGGCAGAAACCATTGAAATGTTGCTCATAGAAAGTACTAACTCAAAAACAACATATGTCAATTTTGTAGAAAAGAAACGAGCGAACGAAGCAGCCATAGAGACCCTGAATAACATGGCTGTCAATATGAGCTCGCTGGGGGGTGTCCTAGCCCACCATTAGTAACCAGAACAGCAGGTCACAATTCAGAATAGCTAGAATGGGTCCTGTCCTTGTTTAAACATGCCTGAGACAGACCAGTTTTCCCACACCGGTCAACTTGACCCAATGACCAATTCTGGCTGGCCACCAGCATCATGTTTATTTCCACCCAGCAGTTGCATAAGCCACTGGCCCTACCTTGATGAGGAGACTTTAACAGTAGGCCTGTACATAGGTGTGTACTCCCCTACATCATCAGCCATCAATACACTATCTATCTCAGCCTAGCCTGCAGGTGTCGGCTTCCAGGGAGGAAGGAAACAAGGCTGTAAACCACAAACCATTGCTTTCTTTGCCAGATTAAAACTGTCTGAAGTTAACAGGTTGTAGATTATGTGTGTTCCAGAATGATTGGTCTGAAAACAATGGGAAAAGGCCCAGCTCTTTAATCATGTTAATCCCGCTAGCCCACAATAATGGGCCCATTGTTTTTCCCCTGAATGGATAATCCCTTAAATTAGTGCAGGATTTCTATAAATCAATTGTAGCAGTCTTCATGGTCTCTGTGCTAAGATAAATTACAGTATCTACTAACTATGCTCCTTCCTTTCTGAGAAACCAACTTCAATAAGATATAATTTTCATATATTAAAATGTAGTTTTAACATGTTTCAAGTACATGCACCAATTATTCATGCAATAATTTATTAAACAGATATAGACTAAAAAATATCAAGTACTATTATGTTAAGAAAGTTAAAGATTAATTTATTTGAAGCATTTTCTTTCTTCAAAATTTAGCATTTTACCAAATACCATATCATGATTGCATGTTCACAATGGACTAGACCTACACATTACATGTTAGTCTTCATACAGCTACCTGATGCTCTTGACTACAACAGTGATCAGCATTGGACACCCACATCAACAGACACCCACACACAACAGTCAGGAGTCTACATCAGTTGCATTGTCTGCATATCAGTGAATGTCCATGGGAATCAAAACAGCCTTATATTTAGTAGCCCACAGAAGCAGCTAATTGTTTACTTTGCTGCTAATTACGAAACAGTAATTTGGCCAGAATCACAATCAAGGTGGTGACTGCCAACTCGGGAGTAATAAAACAATGTGCCAGTCAACTTGTGTGTACATTTCAACTGCTGACATTTGAATGGCTGAAGCAATGTCTAGTATGAGCGGTAGACAGCAATTAACATGTTGTCTTTGCAGGTATAGCTGCAGTCAAGCCAAGCATTAGTCTTTAATTTCATGATTGTGCAATTACAACTGAACTAATGAAAGTTGCAGTTGTCACTGGTATAACATAAACATAATTTGTACAAGAAATGGAATGCAAGCTGTGAATTTGTACCAGTGGTGCCCAGCCATATCAAATTGTTTAGTGTCAAATGTTACTGTGAACATGGTGAACAATGTGAGATGTTAACTGGTCAAGATGAAAATATGATATGTATGGATGATTATAATGATTATCAATGTCATGACATTTTTACACCTGTAGATTAAAACACCATTTGTTGATGAACTATGTGCATGTGTACCTGTGTACCATCAATTCAAAATTCCAGCGGACATATCCAATGTTTAGTACTGCAATCAAGTGGCAGTTAAAGATGGAAGCAATCATCAGATATGGCAAAAGTATGCACCGATGAACATGTCACATAATTACGTTTTCAAATAAATCACACGTCGTACATTTGTGGAGCATACAACATTAACATGATCACAGAGTACAGGACCACAATGGGTGAAGCGTATAATTGGCAGATCTCGCCATGCTGACCATGGGATGATGGGTAATAAAATGGGATACATATTTCTCAAAGGAATGGGCGTACCTCTAGCTTAAATGAAAGTCAATTCTGACAACCGATAACATTAGGAATTACATTTACTATTTTTTCCAAATATGATATATTGTGATTGTCCTATATAATTCATAGTATTATTTTACTGGATTATTATTAGTATCAAGAATAGAAAAATATATGTTGGATGGTTTTTTCTCTTTCCGTCCCCTCTCCTCTCCAATTTCCAAAATAGATGGGGGAGCAAGATTTGATGTTTATCAAACCAGTCACAACTACTTGACCGCTGGCCAGCGCTGGTCAGTTTGAATTCACTGTAATGAGAAGGCTGGTGCACATGTGACCTCTCCACACAGGCTATCTGGGGGAAGTTAGATAACAGACTTATAGGCCCTACCAGCGGGGAGCCAATTACAGGCCAGTCACCCCTGACACATGGATAACTGTTATAAAATTTATGCCTATCATTTAGCAGGTTTTAAGAGATGCAGAAAATTAGAGGCATCAAGTTTAAATTAACAGCATCTGTGATCTGATGTAAACTTCTGTCATGTTTAATGAACTCCTAAGATACGAATGCTATTTTATTTAAGACATTTAATGTAATTTAATTCTTTGCATAACCTAATTCTCATAAATAAATGCAATTTATAATAGTATTCTGCGGAAGGTTTGATTGTACAATGGATCTCAATTATTTTTATCTAGATTTATAAAATGATGAAAACAATAACATTTCCCTATTTTAACAATCATCCTTAAAATGTTCTGGTGTGTCGTTCCTTTGACATAATGCCACACATGAAGACTGACAAGTGTTTACATGTAACATGTTTTGTTATTAATCAGAATATATTCTAGCTATTTCATTAGTCAGTTGCCTGTACACTACCAAGTCGGCTCATATATTTATCAGTTAATGACAGGCATCATGACATCACAAGCAGTATTTGCAAGGTCACAAATTTTGCTGTCTCATACATGAAGATGTCTTACAATACATTCTCAGTAGACATGGTAGATATATAATTGTTTTACTACATGATTAAATACAAATTATAGGTTTGGAGTAATCGGTAATGATGATTTTGTAACAAGTGTGTTTATTGGGATGTACATATTAAGTTTCAAATTCCTGCACAGATGTAACAGAAACTTTCACTGTAAAATCATGTAAACCGAGACAAACAAACACAATATTGTATTGACGGACCGTATAAACCATCTACAATATTTCAAATTACTCACTATTCCCTACAACAATACACATGATATTGTAGTCTTTGTAAGTTTGTAATTTGTTAGACTTCTAGATAAATAAATTCAAAAATATTGAAATATAGTTGCTAATTCTTATAATTTATAAGACAGGGGAAAGTACTTAGTTCAGATAGTTGCAGTGATCTTTTTTTCTCATAAATACTAGTTTATTTGCTGAATATTTTGAAATTCATTTACAGATCTGTATGAAACTCTACGACTTTCTTTTGTAATAAATTACATAACCGATTCAAAAACTTTAAAATAGCCAGCACAGGGAGTTCAAGATCAGTATCTATTTTGGTTTAATTTTGGCAGTTATGTTCACGCCTGGCATGGTAAATTGAATATCATATTGCACAGACTCCCTTGATGAACATTGTCTTGATATCCGAGACGGTGGTTAGTCGAGATCCAATACGTTCCACTTCAATGAACTGTCACTGTCATTCACTTTTTCGTATTTTCCACATTGAATGTCAAGATTCGCTGTCACTCACCTGATCCTATGTCAAATATATCCTGATCTAAAGAAGTAACGTCGGTAGTCGGTAAGTCCGTGCGTTGTGGGGAGACATGTGTTTCGATAGAGACCAGTTGAGAGGTTTGATGCGACTCTGGACTGGATAATTTTATGTTCTCTCGTCTTCGCAAGTCAAAACAGCCGCCGCAGTCCTCCATTTATTGTTCAACTGCATTCATGGAATTTCATTGGTCGACACTTTTGAAAGCTGTGCGTTCATTGGATGGTAAAATGAACCCTTTTGCTCATGCGTGACCGGATGCTTGGCACATGTGGGAAAGTTGAATGTTTTGAAAGGTGATCAAGTATGATGTCGTAGTAAGCCAATGGTATTGTTTATGTAGACACACAAACAATAGATTAGCACCCTTTAGATGCAACCGTATTAGGCCAAACAGTTAGAAGGCCATCCGTATTTCTTAGACAGGTGCTGCTCTGCGCTCCCAATCTAACAGCTGTCTAATATTGTGACTAGTGACAACAGTGTTTGATGAAAATTGACATATTTTACAACTTGTCTACCTACAAATCCTTGCGTTTTGCAACTTATTTACTTACAAATCCTTCACTTTAGTCGTTGCAACATTTGCTAGACTGCACTGTTCACCTGCTTGAATCTGTCTCCTGTCCATATATCTAGATGGAGCAAATATTAAAACAAAACTTGTTTCCTTGTTATCACAAGCCATCAAACTATTATATTGTATTGATCACTGCTTTGAAATAGTGCTTTGCTGATTGTGGCGTCACATATTTAAGAAAACTCCACCACATTATTTTGCATGCCAAAACAGCGATCAGGTGTGCCTAAACAAAACCGTGAAGTGAGCCAATAGCGATGTAAGACTTGACTGGGTCATTATCGGTGACAATACGACACATACAGGGATGGAACTTACCTGAAAAATTTTCTCGCCCGAATACTAGGACTGCATGGTAATACTGGTAAACCGCAATACACAAGTGAAACGATACATACCGTGGGAATACGTTAAAATGTTTGCATTTTTTCTTGTAGTTCAACTAATATTTGTATATCCAGTGAGGCTGATATATAGTGGACAGGTTTCTTGTCAAACGATGTCTATCACTTACTTCACTTATTTGTATGAAGAGATAAAATGGCGGACTTCGATATCGTGTCAAACAAGCGTATATGCGAAGTTGGAAATGTTTTGTCTTGAAAAGAAAACAACCTGCAATGGAACAAACTGCTGTGGAAAAATGTACAATGTCCTTGTCAAATGTTCAGACAGCACAAGCAATTTTACAACCCATGTGCATAGGCACCGTCCACTTTCCATTCTGATTTTTCATGCCATTATTTGTTTTCACCATGGTATATCATCATTAGAAAGCAGTTCTGTATTAATAAACTTTTACCAAATTACCTGAAACAATGCTTAGACCTCCAGGACTCCAGACTAACAAGTTGTAAAGGCACCAAAGCATCTATATGTTAAAAAATAGGTTGCCCGCAGAGCAATTTAACTTGCCCCTGTAC
>JAUTBQ010188602.1:0-10474 GCA_032361185.1 Lepetodrilus ovalis | reverse complement strand
TATCATGTCACGTACACGTGCTACAAGAAAACTACGTGCAGTGTTCATCCAAAAGCATAACCAGCTGATGAGGGTCCCCATGGTTGATCTGGCGTGTCAATGACCTAGTACTATGTTATGCATTTATTTTCTCAGAAATTACATACATTTTACATTTAAATGGTATGCTATGTAGTACTCGACGAGAAGAGGGGTATAAGACAGTTAATTACATCCACACTTCCTCGGTGTATCGGTCAATATCCCAACAGTTTTAGTCATGATGCCTCCTCAGTTAACGCCTCGGAGGCCTCATGACCAAAACTGTAGGGATATTGACCAATACACCTCGGAAAGTGTGGATGTAACTCTTACATACAACTAAAGATTACTCTAAATAAATCCACGTGAAATTCGTGAGCAACTCTTGAATCTCCCTATAAATAATGAAAGTAATTGCCGTGAAATTAAAAAACTTATACGACACCCCTACAATAGCATGAAGAAATCAACATAAACTATACAAACTCATATGACCCACCTAAAAATAATTAAAAGAAATTGACATGGAAATTATGAACTTATATGACACTCATACAATAGTGAAAAAAAATAGATCAACATGGAAAATAATTAAAAGAAATTGACGTGAAATTAACGAGCAACTTACGACTCTGGTGTAGAAGATGCCTGCCTCTGTTCCACCTCTGCCAGCCTGTGGAGAGAAGAAAGGTACAAGCTATACACACACACTCATCACTGTCTCTGTATACACACAGTACAGGTACTACCAGCTGTGTGTGACTCACAACCACACTATCTCTCCCCTTCTGTCATAGTGCTCATCTTGCACACCTGGGGTGCATTCAGGACACGCTACTTTTCTCTACAATTCTCTATGCTACTTTTCTAAAAGTAGTGGCTGGCTGAACGATTTAGTAGGAAAATAGCAGGAAATAGGTTTGCCCCCCATGCATGCAGTCCATTAACTTCATGCTTTGAGTTTTCCAATATAAAACACTACGGGCTCAAAAACTGAAGTAAAAAGTAACTCATCATAAGGTAGCGCATCCTGAACGCACCCCTGCCCAGTGCACCCAGCTAAGGCTATGAAGCAATGAGTTTCTATGTTTATTTTGTTTAGATATCAGGTATACATTACCTTATGTACACCATTGAGTATAAATGCAACTTATAGAACAGAATAATGTATTTTTTCAGCCTTTGATTTCTTAGAACCAAGTTTAGATATCAGGATATCCTTTCACAAAGCTCTCTTATTTACTAAGAGACCACAGTGTTCTCTTAGCAATGCATATCATACATAAATGTTCATACATGTCAAGTTGGCATTTTGCACAAATTTCCAAATTATTTCAGTCATATAACAATAATTTCTGTTTATTGTGTGATCAGGCCTTTCTATCTATCAGGTGGATATGTTACAGGCAATCTGTGACCCCCAGTCATTTCACGTAATGCCTAAAATATTCAGCTATTTCACGTATTGACTGAAAATCCACGAAGTGCCGGAAATGCTACTGAAACAAAAAATATTCATATACACTATTTGAAAGAATCATGACTAGCAAATATAGTAGGATGAGAAGATGTAAGATTTGATTTGAACTACGGTAGATAATAATATATAAACATTTAATAAGTAAATAAGTCCTGGTAAATCATTTAATTATTGTGCACTTATTTCTAATACTGTCCATAACAAAATTAATTGCATCATTTCAGCACATAATATGTTTTAAAAGGCGAGGATAGACTTGAAGCGAGGATCGACTTGAAGCAGGCCATTATTATGTTTTAATGTTTTTATTATTAATTTAAATGTATATTTTAAATATAATATTTTTTAAATATTAAATTATGGGTTTAGATATAGTGATAATAGAATCTAGACATATTTACAAATAAATAAAACAGAAATAATAAAATAGGGGACCATCGATGACATATCAATAGTACGATAGTGAAGTCGTCGATGGGTCCCTATTTATTATTATTTTTTAAATAGATCAAGCTAGTTATGTATGTAACAATATTTGTTTGACTAGTTATGCATGCAACAGTAAAGTATTATTATATATTATATGTAACTTATGTACTATTCTGAATTTAAAATGCATATGTTGATCAAAGTTTATTACATATTAAATTAATTAAATTAATTGTACATTTTCTACCTTTATTGAAAGGCATTCAGACTTACGGTTATAGTTGTATACCAAAGGTATTATTCAAAATTAACGTATCTATCAAACGAAGGAACTTTTCTCTCCTGTTCTTTCCATTGCGACGACATGATTGCACTTCGATGACTGAGTTAAGAATGATATATTGTGCAACCAACGAGGCAATTATATTGTGTAACCTTCAATAAATATATATCAAGATTAGATTCCGTCAGAATATTGCGCGTCAAATTGTTGCTTCAATATTACCCACTAACGGTCAATAATTTTATCAATATCGAGTATTGACAATATTATTGTCATTCATATTGATCGGGTATGGATGACAATACTATGGTAGAACGCAACAGCGCTATCATCGGTATGGCCGATATGTAGGCCTCTCAACCTTCAACTGCAGTCAAGCCGCCATCAGCAACTTGTTGACCCGTTATCAGCAGACAGGCCAGGCACACGACCGTCTATTGTCATTGTATAACCATCACCATCATCACCATCATCACCATCATCACCACCACCAATTCATGTTAGCTTTCTATTCCTGTGCAGACCATCATGGACCAGGCCCAAAACTTTGAAGTGATCGAGCAGTCAGAGATAGATGACATCCGCAGACACGTGGAAAGGGAAGGAATCAGAGGTCTACCAGATTTCGTTTCAAACAAGAGGAAGGAATGGCAGCACGTGCCTTTGTCGATAGCCTTGGTTGGAGAAGCTGCAGTTGGCAAATCTACTTTCATCAACAGTATTAGGGGGCTGACGGCTGACGACCCTGGGGCGGCGGAAGTGGGGACAGGGGACGTGACACGGAGCCCTACCAAGTACCCTCATCCTTACAACGACCAGGTGGTCTTCTGGGATCTACCAGGGGTTGGCACACCACGGTTCCCTAAGGACAAGTCATATCTGGGTCGGGTTGGGTACTCTCAGTACGACTTCTTCCTACTTCTCTCGGACGACCGCTTTTCCACCAATGACGTCTGGCTGGCTAGAGAGATCGAATCAATGGGGAAGAGTTATTTCTTCGTCAGAACCAAGATAGACGATGCAATGGAGAGTGCTGAACAGAGCCAGCGGAATTTTTCAATTGCTGAAGTTCTGCAGACGATTCACCAGTACTGTGAAGACAACTTCAGAGCTGCCCAACTGAAGAACAGGACCGTGTACTGCATATCGAACTACGAAAAGGAGAAGTGGGACTTTAACAGGCTGCTGGATGACATGCTGGTGTCGTTGCCAGAGTTGAAACGACATGCATTAGTCCTTTCACTGGGTCCTCTCACAAAGAGCGTCATTAAAAGCAAATCTGACGCGTTACGAAAAAGGGCCAAATACGCAGCATTGCTTTCTGGCGGAGGAGGGGCGGTAGTTTCTTTCGTGCCTATACCACTTGTGGGAGGCGCCTTAAGTGTATCTCTTGACATTGCATTGCTGGTAGAAGAAGTCAAATTCTATCTTAAACAATACGGCCTGGATGACGAATCACTGGCGGAGTTATCAAGGTTAACAAACATGACCTTGGATTATTACAAGAATGCATTGAAGGATGGGTCTGCAATGGTATCAGCTCGGCAAGGAATAAAGAAAGCATTGATGTCGATGATAGCATCGGAAGCAGTCGAAACTGGCGTTAAGAGGGTGTCTGTGGAGTTTGTTCGCTGGATTCCATTTGTAGGAGCACTGGTGGGTGGAATGGCCTCATTCGGAACCAGCATCTACCTTCTTAATACTATAATAAAGGACCTTGAGGGTGATGCCATGCATATTATGGATGTTATTATTGCAAATACAAGCTCCAGCGTGGATCAGTAGACTGTAGTGACAGCCTAGCTAGGTTTACGGTTAGGTATCCGGACCAACAAACCAACGTCCTGTCTTGATCATTTCACCATAGACACGATTGAACAGTTTTATACAAATGACGCAATTGCCCTTGATATACTATCCCACATTTCTTTGAAACATAATTCAACATATCAATAACCAAAGTATTGCTGTGTTTTATGTGAAGGTATTGTGAAGTCGTTGTCCATGGCTGAAATATTCCTGCTGCGACGTGAAGCAAGAATTCATTAATTCATTATTGTGAAATCTTGAATTGTTTCGCGTCTTCTCTGGATTCATTTGTTTTGGAAACTCGAAAGTCCAGTCCAGTGCAATTTAGCGCTAACAATGTTTTAGAATAACATAGGAGAACATAGCTGGAGTGTTTACGGCATGACATGACTGACCAATCCAAAGGACCGTTACTAGTGCATTGGCAGTCACAACTCTTCTCGAGTCTCTCGACCAGGTTGAAACGGGAATTATATTTATGTGTTGTGACTCCAGCGTTGTGCTTTGAACGTTTGATTTGAATAAACCGCACTTGACTCGCGTGTCCAAAGACATTCAATTCGGCACTTCCAATTTGTAATCCCACGTTAATGTTGATAGAAGTTCACCCAGTCTCTACTGGGATAACTTCTATCAACATTAACGTGGGGTTACAAATTCTCGGTACCCAGAAGGATGAGATGGGCATGTGAATGATAACTTTGTAGCGCCTTGAACGACAGCTTGTATACTCCCCAGGGAGTTGGGAAGGAATTGAGTGCACATAGATCCATTGACCGGGGTTCGGGGTAATAATTAATAGTGCCTTGATCATGCTTTCGAGCGTGGATTTGGCGCAATATAAACGTTCACATTATTGTTATTATTAATAGGTTGAACCTATAATGTTGTGCTTTAGTTATCAAAGTGAATCAGAGCTGTCTTACTATCCGGTAGTCCAGTCAAAATAGCGAAACTCCTGTCACAAATTGCAACAGAAATGATTAAATCAATCAATCAAATCGTTGCCATGCAAATTATGCATTTCACGTGAAAACCCGTCAACTTTTAGTAGTCGGGAGGCAGAAGGGTTGAACCGAGAAGTAGCGTACATGTGTTTTTAGTGGTTTCTGGTAATTTAGGGTATGAATAAGAAACTGCATGATGATACTCTGTCATCATTGGACCACAGGACTTTGAATAATTATAATAAAATACCATCTATCTATATAGTAATTACTATATAGATAGATGGTATTTTATTATAATTATTCAAAGTCCTGTGGTCCAATGATGACAGAGTATCATCATGCAGTTTCTTATTCATACCCTAAATTACCAGAAACCACTAAAAACACATGTACGCTACTTCTCGGTTCAACCCTTCTGCCTCCCGACTACTAAAAGTTGACGGGTTTTCACGTGAAATGCATAATTTGCATGGCAACGATTTGATTGATTGATTTAATCATTTCTGTTGCAATTTGTGACAGGAGTTTCGCTATTTTGACTGGACTACCGGATAGTAAGACAGCTCTGATTCACTTTGATAACTAAAGCACAACATTATAGGTTCAACCTATTAATAATAACAATAATGTGAACGTTTATATTGCGCCAAATCCACGCTCGAAAGCATGATCAAGGCACTATTAATTATTACCCCGAACCCCGGTCAATGGATCTATGTGCACTCAATTCCTTCCCAACTCCCTGGGGAGTATACAAGCTGTCGTTCAAGGCGCTACAAAGTTATCATTCACATGCCCATCTCATCCTTCTGGGTACCGAGAATTTGTAACCCCACGTTAATGTTGATAGAAGTTATCCCAGTAGAGACTGGGTGAACTTCTATCAACATTAACGTGGGATTACAAATTGGAAGTGCCGAATTGAATGTCTTTGGACACGCGAGTCAAGTGCGGTTTATTCAAATCAAACGTTCAAAGCACAACGCTGGAGTCACAACACATAAATATAATTCCCGTTTCAACCTGGTCGAGAGACTCGAGAAGAGTTGTGACTGCCAATGCACTAGTAACGGTCCTTTGGATTGGTCAGTCATGTCATGCCGTAAACACTCCAGCTATGTTCTCCTATGTTATTCTAAAACATTGTTAGCGCTAAATTGCACTGGACTGGACTTTCGAGTTTCCAAAACAAATGAATCCAGAGAAGACGCGAAACAATTCAAGATTTCACAATAATGAATTAATGAATTCTTGCTTCACGTCGCAGCAGGAATATTTCAGCCATGGACAACGACTTCACAATACCTTCACATAAAACACAGCAATACTTTGGTTATTGATATGTTGAATTATGTTTCAAAGAAATGTGGGATAGTATATCAAGGGCAATTGCGTCATTTGTATAAAACTGTTCAATCGTGTCTATGGTGAAATGATCAAGACAGGACGTTGGTTTGTTGGTCCGGATACCTAACCGTAAACCTAGCTAGGCTGTCACTACAGTCTACTGATCCACGCTGGAGCTTGTATTTGCAATAATAACATCCATAATATGCATGGCATCACCCTCAAGGTCCTTTATTATAGTATTAAGAAGGTAGATGCTGGTTCCGAATGAGGCCATTCCACCCACCAGTGCTCCTACAAATGGAATCCAGCGAACAAACTCCACAGACACCCTCTTAACGCCAGTTTCGACTGCTTCCGATGCTATCATCGACATCAATGCTTTCTTTATTCCTTGCCGAGCTGATACCATTGCAGACCCATCCTTCAATGCATTCTTGTAATAATCCAAGGTCATGTTTGTTAACCTTGATAACTCCGCCAGTGATTCGTCATCCAGGCCGTATTGTTTAAGATAGAATTTGACTTCTTCTACCAGCAATGCAATGTCAAGAGATACACTTAAGGCGCCTCCCACAAGTGGTATAGGCACGAAAGAAACTACCGCCCCTCCTCCGCCAGAAAGCAATGCTGCGTATTTGGCCCTTTTTCGTAACGCGTCAGATTTGCTTTTAATGACGCTCTTTGTGAGAGGACCCAGTGAAAGGACTAATGCATGTCGTTTCAACTCTGGCAACGACACCAGCATGTCATCCAGCAGCCTGTTAAAGTCCCACTTCTCCTTTTCGTAGTTCGATATGCAGTACACGGTCCTGTTCTTCAGTTGGGCAGCTCTGAAGTTGTCTTCACAGTACTGGTGAATCGTCTGCAGAACTTCAGCAATTGAAAAATTCCGCTGGCTCTGTTCAGCACTCTCCATTGCATCGTCTATCTTGGTTCTGACGAAGAAATAACTCTTCCCCATTGATTCGATCTCTCTAGCCAGCCAGACGTCATTGGTGGAAAAGCGGTCGTCCGAGAGAAGTAGGAAGAAGTCGTACTGAGAGTACCCAACCCGACCCAGATATGACTTGTCCTTAGGGAACCGTGGTGTGCCAACCCCTGGTAGATCCCAGAAGACCACCTGGTCGTTGTAAGGATGAGGGTACTTGGTAGGGCTCCGTGTCACGTCCCCTGTCCCCACTTCCGCCGCCCCAGGGTCGTCAGCCGTCAGCCCCCTAATACTGTTGATGAAAGTAGATTTGCCAACTGCAGCTTCTCCAACCAAGGCTATCGACAAAGGCACGTGCTGCCATTCCTTCCTCTTGTTTGAAACGAAATCTGGTAGACCTCTGATTCCTTCCCTTTCCACGTGTCTGCGGATGTCATCTATCTCTGACTGCTCGATCACTTCAAAGTTTTGGGCCTGGTCCATGATGGTCTGCACAGGAATAGAAAGCTAACATGAATTGGTGGTGGTGATGATGGTGATGATGGTGATGATGGTGATGGTTATACAATGACAATAGACGGTCGTGTGCCTGGCCTGTCTGCTGATAACGGGTCAACAAGTTGCTGATGGCGGCTTGACTGCAGTTGAAGGTTGAGAGGCCTACATATCGGCCATACCGATGATAGCGCTGTTGCGTTCTACCATAGTATTGTCATCCATACCCGATCAATATGAATGACAATAATATTGTCAATACTCGATATTGATAAAATTATTGACCGTTAGTGGGTAATATTGAAGCAACAATTTGACGCGCAATATTCTGACGGAATCTAATCTTGATATATATTTATTGAAGGTTACACAATATAATTGCCTCGTTGGTTGCACAATATATCATTCTTAACTCAGTCATCGAAGTGCAATCATGTCGTCGCAATGGAAAGAACAGGAGAGAAAAGTTCCTTCGTTTGATAGATACGTTAATTTTGAATAATACCTTTGGTATACAACTATAACCGTAAGTCTGAATGCCTTTCAATAAAGGTAGAAAATGTACAATTAATTTAATTAATTTAATATGTAATAAACTTTGATCAACATATGCATTTTAAATTCAGAATAGTACATAAGTTACATATAATATATAATAATACTTTACTGTTGCATGCATAACTAGTCAAACAAATATTGTTACATACATAACTAGCTTGATCTATTTAAAAAATAATAATAAATAGGGACCCATCGACGACTTCACTATCGTACTATTGATATGTCATCGATGGTCCCCTATTTTATTATTTCTGTTTTATTTATTTGTAAATATGTCTAGATTCTATTATCACTATATCTAAACCCATAATTTAATATTTAAAAAATATTATATTTAAAATATACATTTAAATTAATAATAAAAACATTAAAACATAATAATGGCCTGCTTCAAGTCGATCCTCGCTTCAAGTCTATCCTCGCCTTTTAAAACATATTATGTGCTGAAATGATGCAATTAATTTTGTTATGGACAGTATTAGAAATAAGTGCACAATAATTAAATGATTTACCAGGACTTATTTACTTATTAAATGTTTATATATTATTATCTACCGTAGTTCAAATCAAATCTTACATCTTCTCATCCTACTATATTTGCTAGTCATGATTCTTTCAAATAGTGTATATGAATATTTTTTGTTTCAGTAGCATTTCCGGCACTTCGTGGATTTTCAGTCAATACGTGAAATAGCTGAATATTTTAGGCATTACGTGAAATGACTGGGGGTCACAGATTGCCTGTAACATATCCACCTGATAGATAGAAAGGCCTGATCACACAATAAACAGAAATTATTGTTATATGACTGAAATAATTTGGAAATTTGTGCAAAATGCCAACTTGACATGTATGAACATTTATGTATGATATGCATTGCTAAGAGAACACTGTGGTCTCTTAGTAAATAAGAGAGCTTTGTGAAAGGATATCCTGATATCTAAACTTGGTTCTAAGAAATCAAAGGCTGAAAAAATACATTATTCTGTTCTATAAGTTGCATTTATACTCAATGGTGTACATAAGGTAATGTATACCTGATATCTAAACAAAATAAACATAGAAACTCATTGCTTCATAGCCTTAGCTGGGTGCACTGGGCAGGGGTGCGTTCAGGATGCGCTACCTTATGATGAGTTACTTTTTACTTCAGTTTTTGAGCCCGTAGTGTTTTATATTGGAAAACTCAAAGCATGAAGTTAATGGACTGCATGCATGGGGGGCAAACCTATTTCCTGCTATTTTCCTACTAAATCGTTCAGCCAGCCACTACTTTTAGAAAAGTAGCATAGAGAATTGTAGAGAAAAGTAGCGTGTCCTGAATGCACCCCAGGTGTGCAAGATGAGCACTATGACAGAAGGGGAGAGATAGTGTGGTTGTGAGTCACACACAGCTGGTAGTACCTGTACTGTGTGTATACAGAGACAGTGATGAGTGTGTGTGTATAGCTTGTACCTTTCTTCTCTCCACAGGCTGGCAGAGGTGGAACAGAGGCAGGCATCTTCTACACCAGAGTCGTAAGTTGCTCGTTAATTTCACGTCAATTTCTTTTAATTATTTTCCATGTTGATCTATTTTTTTTCACTATTGTATGAGTGTCATATAAGTTCATAATTTCCATGTCAATTTCTTTTAATTATTTTTAGGTGGGTCATATGAGTTTGTATAGTTTATGTTGATTTCTTCATGCTATTGTAGGGGTGTCGTATAAGTTTTTTAATTTCACGGCAATTACTTTCATTATTTATAGGGAGATTCAAGAGTTGCTCACGAATTTCACGTGGATTTATTTAGAGTAATCTTTAGTTGTATGTAAGAGTTACATCCACACTTTCCGAGGTGTATTGGTCAATATCCCTACAGTTTTGGTCATGAGGCCTCCGAGGCGTTAACTGAGGAGGCATCATGACTAAAACTGTTGGGATATTGACCGATACACCGAGGAAGTGTGGATGTAATTAACTGTCTTATACCCCTCTTCTCGTCGAGTACTACATAGCATACCATTTAAATGTAAAATGTATGTAATTTCTGAGAAAATAAATGCATAACATAGTACTAGGTCATTGACACGCCAGATCAACCATGGGGACCCTCATCAGCTGGTTATGCTTTTGGATGAACACTGCACGTAGTTTTCTTGTAGCACGTGTACGTGACATGATA
>JAUTBQ010188591.1:0-10475 GCA_032361185.1 Lepetodrilus ovalis | reverse complement strand
TCTCTCTCTCTCTCTCTCTCTCTCTCTCTCTCTCTCTCTCTCTCTCTCTCTCTCTCTCTCTCTCTCTCTCACAGTTTGACTTTGACTTAAGGTGAAGATGTTCACAGGTATCTGTAAATGATCTGGCATTCAGCACAACGGCTGGTGTTGACGCACATGTCATGTGACCGCCGTGCTCACGGACCTCTGGACGCTAGAGAAAGCATCGTGTGTGTCGTGAGACGTATTTGCAGACACACCAATGATCAACAGTCTGGGTATTGTCAACGACTAGCCCGGTAAATTCTGAAACCTTGTAAAGGCCTAGTTTAATATGTTTACCTGAAGACGCATTTTGTTTCAGTTTGGTTTCAGTTTTGCGGCTTGAAAACATTATGATGGGGCTCATTAATAGGATTCCCAATGGTCCTTGACCGTAATGCATATAAGGGTTAGCGTGAACTGTGGGAGGAGCCAGGCTGTCTAGGGAGGGTCTGATTGATCTGCCAAAGAGGGTGTGCGCTGAGTTTGACTATTTACGCTTCTTACCCATACTTACGGGAAATAATATGTAAAAATAAATAAAAAATATAACAACATTTTCAGTGACAAGAAAAAGGGATGATGATTGGCTTGTAGCTTAACGCCACTGTAGGCATGTGCAATGATTAAAAAGAATTGGGTTGTGTGGAGTTCTCGCACCAATACCCTTCCCCTACTTCCCCTTCTCCCTCACCCCACCTCACTCCACCCCACCCACCACCACCACCTCTAGATCTGCCATTGATGTAGACTACCCAGTGTCACATTTCTACTCATATGAGATATTTAAGTTCATCTTGCCATGTTAAAATATGACATTTTAATTTTTTTTCGCTTAAAATTAAACGATTTAATACCAGTGGTTGCATGCATATGAAAGTCAGGTTTTTGTTTTCTCCCTCCGTCACATGCACTACTTAGAAGCATGGATGTACCACGTTATGTAAATATGGACATTACTTGTACGTATTTTCGATACATGATTGTGTAAAACCAATGTTGTAGCCATCATCCCTTTATTGATGGGAGTAAAAATTAACTGAAAATAACCTATTTCATTGACCTTCTAGAAATAGCATCAGCACATCTGTCAACCGTTTCTTCTCAGGGTACAGTGCACCCCCGGTTATCCGGACTTCGGACAACCGGTTCCCTCACTAACCGCACAGGTTTTACTGGGAACCATATATATCAGTCTTCCTATATGGAAAATGACTCTGACATCTGGAAATTCAGTTATTCGCACGATTTTACCGGGAATGCAACCGTCTGGATGAAGCGGGGTCGACTGTACACTATACTGGGTTGGGTATACTGGGACAAGTGCCATTAAGTATCTTGTCCATATTAATTGAGGACAGGTTAACTATAAACTGTAGGTGAAGAATATGAGAACACACACTTTAATTGATTGATGGAGAACTTTATTTATTGTGTTTACTGGTTACACTGAACTTAAGGTTTACTGTAAATCCTTGAATATCAGCCTGCCTTGAATATCAGCCTGCCTTGAAAAGCAGCCTGCCTTGAATTGAACCCTGCCTTGAATAAAAGCTGGTCTGAGAATGTTGCAAAATTATTAGAAGCTTGGGCTTCTATTCAAGGATTTACGGTATGTGATACAAAACGGCATAAAGGCTTTGAGCTTAATGTATTAAATACAACAGTGATGAGTAGACAAAGAATTGATATAGGCACAGGGGTTTCAAACATCGAACACAGAACACACAGACAATGATGGAGAACATTATGACACAAAAATCAAAAGGGGAATCTGATAAATATATGTCATGATAATGTCACAATACATATAAATACACATTAATTATGACATTGTAATATGGATCTATTTCACGGAACGATCTTGGCACTATGTGAGTCGTAGCTCCATTTATAGATAGTGCTACAATCATTCCGCAGAATTTGATCCTAATTATTCAATATTTTGAAAGTTCATCGAGTCTCATTATTTTGTAAATGATACATTTTAGCATTCTGATAAATATCACATAATATTGTTATTTTGGCATTATCTTCTAGAGGTCAATAAATAACAACCAGGCAACACTATTTCTGCTTAAAATTAATGGTTTATAAAGATTGAAAAGCAAGAAAAACTATGCTTCTTCAAGAAATAAGTATGTTCATCTAATTCTTGTGTTAATTAAATTAATTGTGTACAAGGTGTTGACAGTGTCTTGTTTATGATGAGTATAGAGTTATTGATTATTAAATAAATAATAATTTGTGTTAGATTAATGTTTAAAGTAAATAATATTGGATACAATATCAAGGTACGGTATGTATATACATCACCAGGTGGCTATACTTGCATAGATGTGACAACATATATTTTACCTCATCTCAAGTTAACAATGTTTTGGCATTGAAATATTTTACTGTGTAGACATTTAGCAAGTGTGATTCTTTACATTAAAGATGTGGTTTCAAAGGAAGACATGCTATTTCTGATTGTTTTTAGGCCAGAGAAACACAGAGTAAAAAGAGCAACTAATTTCTTATTCTAAAATGTATATTAACAAGTTAATTCTCATCACATTTAATATGTTTTGAATGGATTAAAAATATTAATTTTATATACATGTATAATTATGTATATTGAAATGTGAATTAAAATATGACAGGAAATATAATGTTTCTGGCCTCACTACTTAAAACAACATGGGTGAACAAAATTGTATGTTAGAAGTACTTCTGTTAAAATACTAAAACTATACACAAACTGCTTCCTTATACACCTCCATCTGTCAGCTTAGACGATGGTAGAACCTATAACTTGTTTACGTATACAGCCTTAGAGTGGTTAAATGAATTCAGTAAATGTTATAATACCAGTAAATGTTGCCATACTATTGTACACAGGACTGAATAATTATAATTAAAAAATTGATGATAACATTTTATGCCATACATCTATGGTATTACCTATAGCTATATGAAACACAATGTTATTATTATTCAGTGTCCTGTGTATTGTCATAAAATAAGTATGTGTATTTAAGATTTATTTATATGATACATACTATTCTGACAGCAAAGATTTCCCTAGCCCCGTACATACAATGTATTAATAATACGTCGCTAGAAAATGGTTATCTGTGAGATAGAGCATGTCTATCATATCGTCATATACGTGATAAAATACTTAATAGGTCATGGATATGAATTGCATAATTTATGGACAATAACATTCATCTATTATAAATAACAAAAAACACGTATTTTGAACCTTCGATATACATATAGATATTATGGATATATACACACAAATAATTATCCTAATGATAGCAAATAAGGTCAAATATACAAAATTCTTCAATGGACATTCATACAAATAACAATTTCAGTTTAATGTATTGACATGCAAAGCTGGGTCTTATAATTCCTCAAACCTGCAATTATTACGTTAATATTCTAATCCAAATTAATAGTAATTCTAGTAGGTTGAGATAACTCCTCCTGAGTATTCATTGGCATAATTGTCATCATTCTTCAAAACTGTTGCAGGAGGTCCCCAGGGGGAGAGGGATGGGATGGGGAGGGGAAGGGGAAGGGGGGGGGGGGAAGACGACAGTGGGTACCGATTTTCAAGGTATTCCATTTAATTCCTTTCATGCCATGAATTGCCAATGACAGAGACAAACAAAATGTCAATTTGGAAGGCATGGCATCCAACTAAAACATGACGTTCTTCCTCATGGGCCACTACCTTGTTCAACTTCCTCAGGAAGTAAATATTTGATATTTATAACTAATTAGCATACCAGTGTTTTTGGTGTACAATTGCATCATCAGCATTATCTAGTATTGTTCTGTATCACTTAATAGATTTAGGGTCTTGATAAATGTATACTAATAGAAATATTGAATCATCATGTATGAACTGTCTTTGAGTTGTATAAATTATATAGCTTTCATTTATCATGGCACTGTCAACTGATATGAGAAAGCAGATATTTTCAAGGATTCCAGATTTGCATTGAAAACCTTAATAATTAGCATTAATAACTCCCATGATGCCTAAGCTAACACAAATGAAATGTTACTAGATATATATTCCAAAATAAATCAGATGCAAATACTGCAAATAATATAAAATAATAATCATAATACTAATTATTGTTATTTTTATGACACACATATCCTTCATTTTCAGGAATACAATTTGAGCAATCAGATGGTATGAATCTTTATGAGTTCCAGTTCTACATGTTCATGACCGATTGCAAAATAGTCATCATTTACAGTATGATAACTACAGTTAATTGTATTATGAAGAACATAGCAGACTTCCAATTTGCTCAGATTGGGTATTTTATGTACACTGCATGAAATTGTATGCATCTATTTTTTTTAACCTGAATGTTTTTTTTTGTTTTTTTTTTAAATGTCTTAAATGTCTAAAAATAGTGTACATGTAATTGTGTTTTTCTGGATGTCTTGAGTATTTTACCAGTACCGGTATTTAATAATGTATTATGACTAAGTACCGTAGCTTATTAGGACCAGTTTGAATTGGCCAGCTTGATGAGTAATGTAGTGATGTATTACTTTGCTAATGCCGCCATGGTTTATAGAACTGCCAATGGTTTGCAGTAGATGTACTTCCATGTTTTCAGGAATCAGTCATTATGGTCTATTGGAGCAATGCTATCTGGCTTTCCTTTTACAGTTGTTTAAACTTCACTCAAAATGTCAATTCTGGATGAGAGGAACTGTTAGGAATTATATATTAAGCGAACTTTGAGAGGTCTATCCAAATGAATACTGGTAATGTGTTTTACAATGCATATACAATCACATGATGGTGTTTGAATTTAAAGGTGGGGTCCAGGGGTAATTTGAAAATCTGCTGTGTTAAAGATATCTATGGCAACCCCTACAAATTACAGATTTGACCAACATTAACATAGGGGCTGTGGAGAATAATTCCCTTGTTATCTTCTTTATTTCTAACACTGCAATTAAGTGATAGGAATACTCAAACTGCATACTGGTAATAACACATCCTTCCTACTATCTCCATCATGACTTTGGTTAATATATAGCATGTACATACACAAATACATGGTTATAGTATGTGTATTTCACATTGTAGTGAAATAAAATAAAATATTTGTATAAAACCTGTGACTAAGGATGCATGCTGCAAAAGAAAGCTTTGGTCAAATTCCTATATGTAGGAAATGCTTATAAATATATATATAACAATACACAAACAGTTGTATAACTGTATCTGATATACATAATATTGGGTTTGGTATGTATATGAGTATTCTATAATATATTAATCTAATAAGGTAGTATATGTATTATGCCCTATGACGTGGCAAATAATGTCAGACAATGTTGTGGCATAGGGCATTGGTTGCTTTGAGTATTCTTCCATAGTATTGGTAGGATAATACACTGTTCTATTTAATACATTCTTTTGTACTCTGTGAAAACAGATTTTCCACAATATATGATTACAAGTAATACAATAAATTTGATATTAAATTAGAAAATGTAATATACTATTTATTGCCCCAGTGTATGTTTAAGTGTTGCATGTGAATTGAATAGAATGTAACCTCCTTCATGCTCAAAGCAACTGCAGATGTCATGATAAGTGTGAATCAAGCATGGAGAAAGTAGTCCAAGAACCAATTAACGTTCCAGGTAAAAGTGTTGTCATGATCCACACATATCAGCATGTAATTACAGTGTCTAGTACAACACACTGAGGCAATAAGTATGAGTATATTCATGAGTATTGTATCAACTATTAACTGGAGATTATGACAAATATTTTGTGGTGCTAATATCTTGGGATTTTTACAACCGTCTCCAAATACATTCATAGAATCATGTCTTGAAGTGTTTGACAACACTCTTCACTCAATGTCCATTACCTGTAGCACACATTCAAATCAAGACATCGTAACCACAATTTATACAAATTACTTCACTAAATGTACACTCTGTAGACTCTAAATGTACATATTATAGTGATCAACAATGTCATATACAATATTACTGCAACATATTGTTGCTAACATTTTAGATGATCATGGCACTCGATTTCTCGGCATCAAAACACAATGCCTATACAAGGTCAATCCAGATCACATGACTAGGTCATGTGACTAACACACACAGACTTCCTGACATGAGCACTATTGCACGAAGAGTTTTAAGGCAAGCGGAGCTGTTTTACACTCCAGTTTCGTATCTGTTTTTCACTTTTCCATTCGGAACGCCGTTCACTGGATAGTTTTTGGTAGGCAGCCAGAAGGACTTCTCTTTGCCCGTGAAGTACGGGATGTTATCGTACTGGGCCTGACACGTGTTGTCCATGTCGTAATCTTGGGGTGGTGGAGGAGGGAGTTCGAACTTGCCGGAGGAGACCTCTTCTTCGGGACTTCGGAATGTGGACAGCGGCCTTGAAGGCGTGTCCAGAGGCTGACCTCCCTCAAACCGGGCTATCTTGATTGTCTCTGGTTTGGACGGTGGGTCCATCATCGGCGGAACTGGGGGTGGCAGGTCCTGATGCTTCTCCCCTCCGTGAGAATCGTGGTTCTCCATCATGGACTCTTCCGAGCCAGATGGCAGCGGAGTCACCATGGCGACCGGCTGGGAGAAGGTGACACTCTTGCTCCTGGTTTTGGGCGGCGGACTCTTGTTGCCCTTCTTGTTGATGACGGCGTAGTAGGCCTGCGGAGGGAGGGTGTGGTTTCTGGCTGCGGAGTCCACCTCTTCCCGTAGGGTCAGGTAATCCCGAGCAGGAACGCTCATTAGGGGCTCCTTTGTGTCATCCACTGGCCCATTCTCGTGGGCATGGGGTGGAGGAGGAGGAGGAGGAGGAGGTGGGAGTTCCTCGGAGGCAGCTTCAACGTCTGGCTGGTTGAACTCTTCCGAGCCCATGACGACATTTTTGTTGGGGTTGTAGTCGTACTGTGAGGACACTTTGAGGGGGCTGCGACTGATGCTGCAGTAGTGGTCGTCGTCGTAGTCGTAGCGGCAGTATGAAGCCACATCCAGAGAGGACGTGGGGCTCATGGCTGGATACATCTCCACTCTCTTCACCGGCTCTTTGGCTCTCCGCATCCTGGACAATGACAGAGATCAGTTACAGTCAATCAATTATTTGTGTCAGTAAGTTACACACAAACATATGTATGACTAGAGGTATCAGTTAAATGCATAAATATGGCACTGAGCTAAATTCATAGGACAATGAATTACATACCAATTCCTTTTTGTAATTAATATCTGTACACAGCCAAAAAATGTTAGGTGTCAGTTAAATGTATTAATATGACACTGAGCTAAATTCATGGGACAATGAATTACATACCAATTCCTTTTTGTAATTTATATCACAGCAATAACATGTTAGGTGTCCTATTGCAGGATCCTAACAAAATCCCATCAGGATGCTGGCAGTACACACAAGGTGGAAGTATCCTGCCATGATCCTGATAGACTGTGTTTTGCTGTCGTACCTCATATGCAAAGCCTAAAGTTTTCCACCACAGGGAATAAAGGTTCCATTCTATTCTGTTCTGGCATGGATTTGTGTCAATGAATTACAAACCTACAGCATTGAGCTACATACCTACAGCATCCAGCTATATACCTACAGCATCAATCTACATACCTACAGCATCAAGCTACATACCTACAGCATCAAGCTACATACCTGCGACAGTGCACAGCAATGGAGATAATCAGGATGGCGAAGATGACAAAGGAAGCTGCCACAATTCCTCCCACAATTGCCGCTGAAAGATGCAAATATATCATGGTTAAGATGCAAATTTATCATGGTTAAGATCATGGTTAAGATGCAAATATATCATGGTTATCACATTCAGTGTGTTCACGTAAATTATTTTATGAGATTATTGATAGGATGCACTGTCTGTAGAGTGGCACTACAGATACAGTACCAGCCGGTGCTAGCAGGTTTGCTGCAACATTCAGTGCTACAGATATTGCGGATTTCCCTCCTGCCCTAAACTGACAAGTCGTGATATTAGTGAAAGATTCTAGAAAGCGACTCTATACCCTATTACAAAAAGATAAACAAAAAAAGCACAGAACATACCCATATCTGGTGTGAGAGGGAAGATGGCGGCAGAAGCTGCAGACTCGTTCTCCGGGCGGTGTGACGCGATGGTGGTCGGTTTCTCCATGTTGCGCTCGGCCTTGGTGCGGTCTCGAGACTCTGCGTCCTGGTACCGCTTGGCCAGCAGAGTCCGCAGCGCCTCGCCGCAGTACACGTGCACCGAGTCATCAGGTTCCTTGGCTATAGTGATCATAGTATAATGAATTACTAAAAATATTTTTGGGTAAATTAGATTTTGTAAATTCGAAAATGAAAATTGACCTTTTTACGAATTGAAATTTATAAATGACTGACCTTTGACCTGGAACCACACATATGCAGTTCCGTCCCCTTCCTCCTGGCTCTCGATACTAATAGTCACGTTCTTGGTGGACCGGTCGTACACGGCGCGGAAACCGTAGAGACCCCGATGTCCACACGTTATCCGCTTCTGGTACGTGAAGCTGTCTTCGATCTTGATGACCTCCGAACAGTCCCGACCTCTGTACTCCGACCTCACGATGAGGACATCGATGGAATGGAGACTGATGCCACGTGACTTCTCGGTCATCGCCATGCAGGAACATTTCGGTTCAAGCCCGCGTATGGAGGAAGGGTACTCCACATTGGCAATGTACAGAACCTTGCCTTTTATCTCCATGTCCGAACAGAAGTTGGCGATGTCAGCATCTGGAAGGTAGAGAAGATGGTTAACAGGGTGCTTAGGTTCACATTGTATCAGATTTCCTTTCATGAAGTCATGATTATGGTGAAAAATGTATATCTTTAACAGGACCGTGCCGATCATGGGAATCAAACCTGTTGCATGGATTTAGGGCCTGAACGGGTCCATCAATTCGGACCCAGGTACCCGGGGGTTTGGACCCGACTCGGACTCGTGTACATGACCATCTGTGGATCGTTCATTTTCATGTTAAGTACAATACATATTCATAGTGCCTACTATACTGTATTTATACTCGTGAATACAGGTATATACGACGATCAATTATACCAGAATTATTCATTCAATTATACATCGGTTCTATAGATCACGACGAAACAATATAGAGGTTTTTATGCTTGCATTTGTTATTTTTTATTTGAAGTAACCATCTCCAGCATTTACTATGTTCCGAACATGCAGGCACATTAGGCCTACCAAGGCACATTTTGTATACTCGATGGTAAAAGCCTACTATATAGTTAGTCTACACTGACAAGCCTCATCACTTGGTATATGAACCATATCATAAACTTTCAGTATTGTACTTGCATTGCTTATCTCATGCGTCTAAATTTAGGTATTTGAATACTTTAATATTTAAATCTTAATTTTGAAAAAATAATACATGTATTTATCTCCCTTGCGGGTCCTCGAGTCCCAAGTTTGGACCCGAGTCTTTCAAACCCTGACTTGGCCCGGGTACCCGGGTACTCATTCACGCCCTACATAGATTGCAAGTCCAAAACTGTACCAATTTAGCCAAAGTGGTAACCTCAATGGTCAAAACTAGTGGGAATATTTTATGTCCTACACCACTACATAGATCTTCATATAAATCTTATTTCTTTAATGCTCTGGTAAAAAACAAATTGGGTTAAAATATTACCTAATTTAATTTTTTTTCTCTTTAGATTTGGTTTGGAAACAGTCAAATTATTACAGGTTAGTTATTTTCATGTTCTTGTATTACCAAGTATAATCTGAGTACCGATATCATTGCACGATTTTTCACTAATTTCAACTCTCCTTTGATGATGTATTTTCTTAATTCATTTATTAATTTATATAAGTGGTATTATTCTGCAGCCCTCAGTGAGCATGATAGTTATCACAGCATTATGATCTTATAATGGACAAGAGTTTCGTAATAGGATACCCAATTCCATTCATATGGGAATCTTTTATTAGGTTGTAAATACAAACCTGTTTTTTTTAATATTATTTCTATTACATAATAGACAGTGAAATCAATATCCATTGTCAATAAAAGGAGAATGGTTCCCATCAAAACAAATCCATAATGTAATTAAATAAAAACCTACATGTATTTGAATAAAAGTGTTCGCAGATAAATAAGAATATTGACATCTAGAGAGGGTTATAAGGGAAGTAACTCCTGCAACCTTCTTAGAAAATGCTTACATGGACAGCTAAAATCTATTTAGGATGATCTTGGTAAATGAAAGGAACCATTTATTTTATTGTATTAAATCAAAGCATTTTAAAGGCATACAATCACAGATATTTATTGCCGTTATTTTACTAGTTCTTAGCTACAACTACAAAGTACATTCACTTGACATACATATAATCATGTTTGTACTTCCAAAAACC
>JAUTBQ010188580.1:0-10475 GCA_032361185.1 Lepetodrilus ovalis | reverse complement strand
TCAGATAACCGGAAATTCAGTTACCCGGACGGTTTTACCGGGAACGCAATCGTCCGGATAAACGGGGGTCGACTGTATCACATATATGCCAGATGTACCGGCTCAAGTTTTATTGCAATGCGGGCAACCTGTATTTTAACATATAGCAACTTTGGTGCCTTTGCAACTTGCCCTGACTATCCCTGCGGGCAAATAACTCGGGATGTTAGTCTGGAGCCTTGTAATATATACGGTGGGGTCTATTCCCAAGATCATGGCTTGGGGTCTATTTCCTGGATCCGGAACTGGACCCGGACGAAATCCCTGGTGGCTCACATAACGCATCAAGTTTAATTTCCAGTAAATATTTTAGAACCATGCATTAATATTTTCAAAATGCAATGATGCCACAATGGGTAATGGACAATTTTGATCATTGGAGTATGAACAAAAGCTTTTGGGTCACATGAACAAATCAGATTGCAGGGAATTGAATCCGGACCATTTTTCTTATTTATTGTAACAACGGCCCAATTATATCCCCTTGGTTGTGTACAGATGACGTTGTAACAACGACCCAATTATATCTCCTCTGTCGCGTGCAGGTGACGTGTTCGTGTGGCGTGAAGCATACGCCGATGAGGTTCAGCGACGACACTACGAGGAGCGCGACCGTCTGCTGTGTCTGCTTCAGGACGAGTCTCTCAGGGAGCTGGTGGAGGTGGCCGGGGAGATGCCGCGGGACGAACGCCTCGCCAGACTGGCGGAACTGAGAGCCAAACACCTCAAGATGGGTGTCCTTAAGCCAGGTAATCTGGATGTAGCATGACATTTACATCCCCACTCTCCTCTGATAATAATGCTGAAATACGAAAGATACATATTTTTTATTTCTTTAAAAAATTTTTAATTTACATGCCAACATGAACAACATCGGATTGGTACCGGATTTCTTGACATCCATCCACAGAAAACCATGATGAATACACAGACATCTTGGAGGAATCGGCGGCACTGCAGATGGTGTGTCGAACGGAAATGCTCCGGAAGAAGCGAGGTAAAGCGGTGTTGCCTGACCACGTCATCGCGGATGTTCTGACCGTCCTCCAAAACCTCCAGGACGAAGAGATGGCCACTGTGCTGGACACGATCGGTCAACAGGTCAGATAATCATACCCGTGTAGTGCATAACGTTTTATATATCGGCGCAGGTGCTGGCACAAAGGTAGAACATTTGACTTCAAACCAAAGGGGTTTAAATCCTGTCCCAGTCGATGTATGTGAAAGTTGCATTTGTGATACGATCAAGATGGTATGCGTTGTCTGTATTGTGTCAATGCAATATTAGCATCTTTCATCAATACCAGACAGTGCTCACAGGTTTACTGCAATATTATTTTGTTACCAACTCAATGTCAATTTCCGATAAACTTGCATGAAGAAATCACTAAAATTATTTTCTAACATTTTATGACACTAACATTTATCATTTACAGTAATTACAAAAAGCCCATCATAATAAAAATAATCATTTTATTCAGAACGAGCCGGAACTGCAAGAAGCCTGGAAGCATGAGTCAAAGACAAGAGAACTGATGGCAGTCCCAAATGTCCTCCATGTCCTCACTGCTAGTGAAGAGGACGGTCAGGACAAGCAGGTCATTCAGGTCTGTATTTATTTATTTTTATTTATTTATTTTAATATTACATGTAATTATTAATTAATTAATTATCTAATTTATTTATTTTTATTTATTTATTTATGTATTTATTTATTTATTTTTGTTTATTTTTTTTATTTTTTATTTTTATTTTTTATTTTTATTTTATTTATTTATTTATTTATTTATTTGTTGTTTTTTTTTGTACAGATTCTGGACAGCAAGTACTGTTTGCTGCGAGACCAGCTTCTGTCTTTGTCATTAGCCAATCAGGAGGGAGATAAGAAAAAGCTGATGGAAGTTCTTAAGACCAAGGAGGAGGTGCTGTGGAAGAATGGTTGGAATCTTTTTTTATTTATTCATAATTAAAATTAATTTTATTTCGATGCTTTGAAACATAAGTTTTTCTCCTATCATAAACTAACAAACCATGATAGGCGTTCTACTCCTGGCCCCCATTTCACGATGGTATCCTAACTTTAGGAGCTCCTAACTTTATGACCCAGTTTCAGTTTGATGTCGATTTATGAAGGAATAAGACTTGTGACGTCATCATGAAAGGCTTGTTGCCAGGTGATAGCTGTTTAGGAGCTCCTAAATAGTTAGGACACCTTCGTGAAACCGGGGCCAGGGCTCTCGACTAACATATACCCGACGTACAGGGGCAAGTTAAATTACACTGCGGGCAACCTATTTTTCACCATGTAGATGCTTTGGTGCCATTGGGACTGCCCTGACTAGCCCTTCAGGCAAGTAACTCAAAATGTTAGTCTGAAGCCCTGGATTATCACAGTGCTTCATACTAGCCAGTGATTGAAGGTTTACTGCACTTCATATAGTTATATGTAGTACAGTTATTAGAATTTGTTTGTCAGTACTAGCTTGAGCTTGCAGGTTTACTGCCACAGTATTAGCTACAGATGCAGATTTCCTCTTTGAATCAGGCACAAATGTCAGCAAAGTGTTGTTGATGCTGTAACAACTTGATGCAGTGTCTGATCTTGGTTGTCATCCTTGGCCCAGTGTGAGATGGCGATCACAGGTTTACTGCAACACCAAGTGCTATAGGTGTTGTAGGATTCTTCCTGCTATGAAACTGACAAACAATGGTACGAGTGGAATAATCTCTAAAGCAGATCCACGCCAAAACTCAGAATGAACAAAAGAAATAAATTATTGATCACTTGTTACCTCTGTGGTTATCATCTCTTTAAGGATCTTCTAAGAGACTATTTTGTCTAGAAAATGGTTGTGTTCTTCAAAATGGTAATACATGTATATTCTAGAAAGATTTCATTAAGTTCTAGAAAATAGTCATGCCTTCCAGAAAGGAAATGGTCATATATTCAGGAAAAGTGTCATGTATTCTAGAAATTGGTCATGTATTCTAGAAATATAATGGTCATACATTCTGAAAAAGTGTCTCGCCTTTTGGAAAATCGTCATATTCTAGAAAATGTTCAATTATTTTAGAAAATGGTTACATTCTGACAAATGGTCATGCAATCTAGACAATTGTCAATATTTCTAGAAAATTGTCATACATTCTGGGAAATTGTCATACATTCTAGAAAATTATAACATTCTGGTAGTCCTATATGAGAACCAATAGGACACAGAGGAGACAGGTTGCCATGTGAACAGACGCATGCTACAGTTGCCTCGTATCTCCGGCTGCATTCCGGTGGAACACTTACTTCACAGACAAAGATCCTTGTTTCTTTCCTATCTCTAGTTTTAGTTCTTGTCTGAGTTGAAGTTTTGAGTCGCTTTCAAGATTATCGCGATCTGTGCGATGTCTGAGTGAGTGGAGAAGGAGACTGAGTCTGGCTGATTAGAGGTTACAGGGCACCTGTTGGTCCTGTCACTCACACTCAGCCTTAGATCTCTGTATTTGCTGACCTGTAACTTCCAGTTTATCCTAATAATGGATCCAGTTCAACATGTTGAGGAAACTGAATTGTTCCTTTGTCCAAATTAAGGTAATACTACCTTCACATTTTGTAGAAAATAGATAAAAAAAATAATTCTTTTAAGTTTTTTGTAGGTTTTTCACTGCCTTTGAATATAATTTTGGGAAATAGATGGCAGATAATGTAAATTTACTTGAATAAATGGAATTGTTACAAGCATGGGATTTGGTTGATAAGAGAAACAATTAAATTTTAAGGATATAACTAAGATAAAGATATAGATTTAATCCAAGATGGCCATTTTATTATACATATATTTTAGATATTGGCTTTTACAATTTATGGGGAAGGATCCAGTGAATTGGAAGGGAAATTTACGATTTTAAGCCGTTTCCAGTAGACATAATGATTGGGAGTGATGATGAGTGGATGGGTGTAGTGATTGGGAGTGACATGATGATTGGATGGGTGTAGTGAATTAGAGTGATATGATGATTGGATGGATGTAGTGATTGGGAGTGACATGATTATTGGATGGGTGTAGTAAATTAGAGTGATATGATGATTGGATGGATGTAGTGATTGGGAGAAATATGATGATTGGATGGATGTAGTGAATTAGAGTGATATGATGATTGGATGGATGTAGTGATTGGGAGTAATATGATGATTGGGTGGGAGTAATGCTGAATAGTGATGTGATGATTGGATGAACGTAACCATGGTAATGATTGTGATTGACATGATGATTCCATGGGTATAATTGATGGGGAGTGATTTGATGATTGGTTTGGACTAATGAAGGGGAGTGATGCGATCATTGAATGAATGTAATGATTGGATGTGAATGTGATGATTAGAAAGGCATATAAATTGATGGATTGCTGCTTGTCAGGTTTAAAATTTGTTTGTTTTTTCGCTAGAATAAATAAATTGGTGAGATTTTCAAGAATATTGCAGTGATTTGTTTTTAGTGGGAAGAGAAAACACAACAACTATCACAGAATCAGTATATACATGTCCTGTTGGCTATGTTATCTGGCTCTTTATCCCTCATCATGTTCCTCCATTTCATGATGCTGCCAGTTTCATTGAAGAATTTTCCCCCATTACGCACAATCCTTTTTGCACGACCAAGCATGAAATTGCCCGTATAATCACCCTCTTTCTTATCCCCACCTTGTGAAGGAGTGTGAAACTGTTTAGATAAACTTGTCGGTGTAGCTGTCAAAGTGACGCTCATGTCTGGTTCATACATTGTGCTCAGTTATCTACTATAACCTGGCGCATCCGAGTCGAAGAATTATCTGCCGCACATTTCACTTCCTTTTGATATCGGAATGAGGGGGCCGGATCACAGTTTGTTTCCGTGTATCTTCGACTGGGAAGTGTTCATTCCACCAGTGTCGACTTGTCTAACTCGGCTAACACTGCTCTTCCGACAGAGATGTGTTGTGGAGATTTCAGATAAGCTCGGGCCAAGTGTGGATATAAATAGAAAGATCTCTTGCAAGACTGGAAGAGGCAATTACAGTGGAAAATTAAATCAGGATCTTGAAATTATTTCAGTTTGACATATCCCAACGTTTTCTGTGTTCTTTTGCATCCAACGGGGAGTGTTGAAGTTTGTTTTGATTGTTTTGATTTTGTTTTGTCTTTGAATACAATTTTTCCATATCGCTGTACTTTTTGACATCCGTACAATTTCGTAAGTCAGAATAACTTCCCAAATTGATCCTCTCGAAAAGACATGTTGCGTTACTACGAATGAAGGCAAAGTGTTTTTGTAATTGTACGTGACAGTGCGAGTTTTCGTTACTGGTTTGATCAAGGCTTGACTGATGAGCACTGGGTATCTCATGAAACATTTAACTATCTCGACCAGCATGATCCATTCACTGGTTCCCCTGTCACAATCTACCGCTTGATGGTGGATACTTGGAGGTGTTCCAGCCTCATGCCTGCATTGCCGTCAGACCTACCACTCCGAACCACATCCTTGATACAGCATGCAGATAAAGTGGAGCAATGCTGGAACCTTAGGGTGGAGACATGTTTTTGAAGTGTTATCATAAGGAGAATTTAAATTTTGAAGTTTAATTTTTTTTACGTGTAAGTTTGAAGGAATTCCATGTTTGCCCTTAGGAAGTTTACAGTTTCAAAACCTGGAACACTTCTATATGAAACACACACAACGTGACATGACTACATCTTGGCTAGTGTGTGTCTCACCTTGTTATCAACCAAATACTCATATATGAAATATCCCCCTAGGGCACTTAAGCAGGTATAGATTACTGGAGAACATACACATTTCTGCAGCTCCTTTCATGTAAACATAATACCACTCAATATGATATATATTTCTGAGACAATGGATAGTCTACATGTTGGCATTTTGAATTCATCCAGGATATTCTTAGATGGTACAAAGCTGTGTATGATTGGCAATTCTTGCATTAAAAAAAAAAGATATAATTTCACACAATTACACCTGAACATGTGATATTTACAATGGAAACAATGTTTCCTTCATATGGGCAATATTTGTAGAGCATAGCTGTCTTGAATGTTACCCCTAAGTGGTGACGTAATTCATGCCGATTTTATTCAGCAGGCAACTTAACGTCACGTTATTGTATTCCAGCAGGCAATAACTGTTCAAAGTGGTTTAACCTTGTTCCTGATGGAGTCAACTCTAGATGCCATCAATGCCAACAGAGCAGTGATCTTACTTCGTCCAATATTGAGATTACCGAGAAAACCCGTCCCCCGTCATTACAAATACTATTAGTCCCATGTAACATACCTTTCTATAACCCTGATAGTCCTGTAAGTAATCAGCCATAGGGCAGTTAAGCAAGTCTAGATTTCTGGTGAATCAGAGGATACATCATCCTCTCAACCCAGAGGTACCTGTTAAGTTAGCACTGCACAGTACCCCTGGCTCATCTAGGGGAAAACTCGCGCAGTCTACAGGAGCTATAAATAGAACAATGATATCTGTTCCATTGGATTGATTTTTACGGTGTTTTCATCAGGAAAATGATCTCATTGGTTGGGGTTTTGAGCAGGTTTTCACCTAGATGTGAGCCAGGGGTACTGTGCAGTGCTAACGTAACAGCTACCTCTGGGGTGAGAGGATGAGGATACATCTTCTCGGTGGGTCCTTTAGTATAAGAGTAATAACAATCAATAGGTTCCATGTACAGACAATTAACTTTCACCCTTTGAGACTCTGTTTAATGTACATCACCTATGCCATGGTTATACAGAAGCCTTATCGTAGTCGAGCTACACTATCCTATCTACATAGCCATAGCAGATAACATAGATGTTCTAGCATGGGTGGAAATGATGTCCTTTGGCTCAGGTATTCTGCTACTCTGATTATTATGATTATCGCAAACCTTGTCTACCTCCAGACACTGCCGTTGTATAAATCAGGAAGCACAGACTCGCAGACACCCTTTGGACAAACCCCCAAGACTCCCTGTCGTAAAACTGTCTTACAAACTTTGTGGTAATGGCCTGGGAATTTGTGAACACTCCAATAATCGTAAAAATAATCTTGGGCTCCTGCAAGGTGCCTTTCTAGATGCCTTGTCATTATGACGTTGTGCACAGAATGTTTTTGGTGCGATTTACGATCCCAGACGTCTAGGATATGCCTCCTGGAATATTGTCGGTATCGTAGCGATCGTCGCTGTTGTCTCCTGCACGGAAGGACACCCGAGAGATAAGGATGCAGACAAATTTCTCGGATTGATAAACATCTTCCTATTTGAGGAGTCTCTCTTCACCCCTGTGATTGTGTCTCAGAGACGGCGGATGACAAGACGTCTTTTTGGTACTTTGTGTGCACGTGAGGCAACCCTCTCTCAGGTCGGTTAATCACAGTCTGGGGATCTTGAGTTGTCTCCAGAACGAAAAAGGTGAACAAATGAACGTGACTGTCCAATAATTCTGTCCTCACCTTGGCCCGCCCCCACATTCCAGAGAATGATCATTGTGCTATGAGAGTCGTAACTGTATGTTTAACATGTAGTAGTTACGACTGTGGTTGAGACTTAGGTTGAGACTTAGGTAGAGATGCGATAATTTTTTGCTATTTTGCTTCGTAATGAGCTAATGTGGCTGTTTCTTCGCCATCTGTAAATACATGTAAGCAGCAACTGTAATGAAACCTGGGCTGATACTGAAATGTAGCATACACCATTGTCCTGATTATGGTCTTAATTCCTGGCTAGGTTGTCATTGATTATATGTTTTATTATTTTTTTTAATGGGGTTTAGAGTCGCTTTCTAAAATCTTTCACTAACATCGCGACTTGTCAGTCTAGGGCAGGAAGAAACCTGCAACATCCGTAGCACTGAATGTTGCAGTAAACCTGCGATCACCAGCTGGTACTGACAAACCAAGGATGATAACTGTAGTGCCACTCTGCGAACATTGATGCCGGGCCCCCGGGGGCAGGATTTAAACTTGGCACCTTCCGCTTCAACGTTCTACCACTGCGCTACATCAGGTTGCTTTGAAGTAACTTAATTACTTCAATGCAGCCTAATTACTTCAGGTTGCATTGAAGTAATTAGTATTGTTTCTGACTAATGTTTCTGAAATATAGTCAATTGGTAGCATGTTGGGTGACAGACACCAAAGGTTAGAGTTCGTCCTTTTCTGACATCTGTATGTTCTCTGGGAAGAGAACGGTTTCACAAGCAAGCTTTTTCTGGATCTTATCATTAACACATAGCTGTTGAATGTTCTCCAGGTATATACTGTTTGCTGACATTGAGTTGTCAAACATCATAAAACTCGTTTTTCCTTCATGAATGGTAGCGAGGTGATGTGAAAGACAGATTCAGTTACCAAAATTGCTACTACATGAACTAATGATGATGATGATGATGATATCATCATCATCATCATCATTATCATTAGACCATAGTTATATGTTTGCCTGGTTTACGGATTTTACTATATTTTTGGATCGTGCAGTTGAAAATATAAATAAATATACCAATAATTTGATAGCTTAGCCAGATGGTGTAGTAATATAAAAAATATAATAATTGGAGATTATGAATGGTCGGTCAACATAAAATACATATCATTGATCAATATAATTGTCAATACTTGTTATTAACACCAGTACACATGAATTGTTCAAATATTAATGCAAGATTATTTGTTATACCCATTGACCAGTAACCAAACAAATTGGCTTCAAATCTGTGTCAACCATTGTCTGCCTGTCTTTGTTCATGATTTATATGACTTGTTCCTCTCCTTTTTATTACTGTATTATAATTGTCTAATGAGTAGGCTTAGTACTCTGTCGGCAGAATATTATTAAAATATATTAAATTTTTTCCAAAATTGGAAAAATCGGGTTGGTGGATGCATAAACTAGGAAATCAAATAACTATAGACTAAATAATAATAATAATGATAATGATAATAATGATGATACTAATAATAATAATGATGATAATAATAATAATAATAATAATAATAATGATTGTGGTGGCCATTAAAAAAAAAGAAGAAGATAGTTTTCTGTTTTAGACAGCTAATGATAATATATTCTGAAGTACGATAATTAACCCCCACCAAAACATAATATAGTATCTCATAATTCAAGCATTAACTTTTGTTGTGACATCAAATGTTGAACAGTATTCGTATTGGTGAAAGATTTCCGCTATGTTTTTGAGCAACAAATCACTCGGCATATACTAAGGCTCTCAGTTCAAATGCACTAAGATCTATATATAAATCTAAAATCTCTTCAACTGAAATGCATGCACATTGCACAACTGAACCAAACAGAGGAAAATACGTTACAGTCGACTTTCTTATCTGATGCAATTGTCTTCGCTGAGTTACTTGGGTATGACACTAACCACAAAACTATTCCAACTCCCTCAAGCGAGTAATCACTATATTTGTTGTGAAAACATCGGAGAGGGCCTCAGGTTTCAAGATATACATGATCAGATATTGTTTATCAAGATGGCTGCCATGATCCAAGATGGCTACTGACAAGAAGCAGACTGCACGGTTGTTGACAGAGATAGATTGGTTGCTCATATAGATCTGAATGAAAACACATTTCTGCACTCATTTCATGGAGAATCGAGCAGGCATCAACCTTTTAAGAAATTGAATTTAAAGACGAATTAGAATCGTCATGACGTGAGCTACAAAGTGCTGGGGAACTGTGACAAAGGATTTCACGTCGGCTGTGTTCCACGGCTATTAATTCTCCACTTTTCCCCGAGAAATTGATGTGAAATGTGTGACGAGGTGCTGTTTTGCATGTAGGTCACATTCCTACGGGAGAACCGCAGCGTTATGAATTGCTCCGACAAAATTGCCAAATAATGCCTAAGGGGATATTCACGACGAATTGTAATATTATTTCCTGATGTCCTCCGCACTGCAAGTTGTCTTTGTTTACTTAAACTGTCTTTCTAGTTCCATTTTGATTTACTGTGTAGGTCTTGATCAGCGTTAGGAATACGATTTGTACGGATTAGTATAAAAAGCTCTAGATCTGTTAGATTGCATGGTTTAATGAATGAGGTCCATGCTATTCAATACCAATATAATGTCTGGTTACTTCTATGAACGATCATTTCAATGCCATGGACAAATATGATTGATATTATGTCACAATGATAGCGGAAGAATTCTATTGAAGAGAGTCGAGGAAATAACTGATTTGAAGCAATGCTGTTTATTGTCAATGAGGTATTGCCTTTCTCAGAAAAGTCCTTTTCAAGATACCAACATAATGGTCCGGGCGAGCGGGCAAGTGTTAATTCCAATCCCTGAAGACTTTTCAGTATCTATTTTTACTGTATTATTTATTATCTTAATCAGTCAGATTACTATACATTTGTTTCTCTTAAT
>JAUTBQ010188569.1:0-10476 GCA_032361185.1 Lepetodrilus ovalis | reverse complement strand
TTTTGGTGCTTACTGACCAATCAGATTTGCTTTTCATGCACCCACACTCCACCCTCGATTGCCAATCAAACACGACCTAAATGTCTTCATCTTGGCACTCTTTTAGCTTTTGAGGAAGCCTTGAAGAGAAGAGAGCATGAATTTCGACTGAGAGTGGATGACATGAGTGCTAAAGTATTGGAGTATGAACTCAAGGTAGGTAGTACTGTCACAGTGTTGTGTGTTGTAGAGATACGTAAATATACAGTACTAATGTGGTGGGTCAAGAAAAACACTAAGGATGAGGTAATATTCATCACCACTGTTATCCTGAAGCCAACAATTGCTTCTCCACCCAGGCCAAGCTTCTAGGTAAGGAGCTGGAGATGATGAAGGGCGTGAAGAACAAACAGAGCGAGCAGTGCGAGGAGTCCGAGTCCAGGACGAGACAGCTGGAGAAGGCTGTGAAGGAGAAGGAATGGGAAGTCAAAGACGTCACGGCCATGAAGGATGCCAGGTGAGGAATGTTTATAGTTCTACTCCCAGAGTGTAAGGTGTGGTAGTGCCACAGTGGTAGACGTTGGTTCCGAGTTCGAACTCTCCCAAAAGATCTAGAAGCAATATTTGGAAGAGTTAGTATCTTTCTGATGTGATAATACCAATACAGTTTTCATTCTTGGTTCATCAGAAGCAGGTTTACTTCAATAGTCAGTCCTACTGGTGTTACAGCTTTCCTTCTGCCATCACCTAGCATCCCATTATATGACCAAAGTAATCTTGACAAATATTCCAAACCTCAGTGTACCTTGTATTGTAAACAGTGTTCTTGCTTCTCAGAATATCAGAATTAGAGGGCAAAGTTCTACATGCCGAAGCTGCTATGACCAGATTACAGGAAGACTTTCAGAGAAAGTAAGTTGTCTTTTGCTTCCTACTTTATCTGGCATATGATTATTGAAAATCTTGTGATGTTCCCAATAGAATGTTTATTCAGAATGTATTGTAGTACTACGAGAGTTGTAACTCCCTATGAATAACAAGGTTTGACTGCTCCGATCATCCTCGTTTTCCTAACAGGTGTGAAATATTATTTGAGACTAAGAAGTGTGCAGTAGTTGCATCTCTTTTAGCACTAGTACTGTGATCATGTCATGTAAAGGAGTTACAACTGCAGTTGTGATTTGATCATTCTTAGGAGTTATAATCCTCTTGTAGAGCTACAATCCTGATATAAAATAATATTTGACTCTCCTGTTGCAGGTTTGCCGAGATGGACAAACTCACTCGAGAAAAAGAAGCAAATCTGTCAAAGCTGAAGGAAGCATGCTCCGAGCGGGAACACAGCCTCCAGACTGTGGTGAGAGATCTACAGTCTCAGACTGAGGACCTGCAGATTGAGGTCCGAAGACTGGAGTGGCAGAACCAGGATCTCGTCAAGACCAGAGACACACAGCTAGAACAGTAGGTGGAGACACACAGCTAGAGTAGTAGGTGGAGACACACATCTAGAGCAGTAGGTGGAGACACACAGCTAGAGCAGTAGGTGGAGACACAGCTAGAGCAGTAGGTGGAGACACAGCTAGAGCAGTAGGTGGAGACACACAGCTAGAGCAGTAGGTGGAGACACACAGCTAGAGCAGTAGGTGGAGACACAGCTAGAGCAGTAGGTGGAGGGAGACACACAGCTAGAGCAGTAGGTGGAGACACACATCTAGAGCAGTAGGTGGAGACACAACTAGAGCAATAGGTGGAGACATACAGCTAGAGCAGTAGGTGGAGACACACAGCTAGAGCAGTAGGTGGAGACATGCAGATAGCTGTCTGTCTTAGAACACACCTAGGTATACTTGACATCCTATAGAATGAGAGCAGATAATCTGTGCTATTTATTGTAAATACTGTGAGAATCTCAGTTTGGAAATATAATAATGAGGCCATCTTCCAGTCGTCGTCTCCTCCTCCTCCTCCTCCTCCTCCTCCGTCATCTCCTATGGGTGAGATATTCCTGCTGCGACGTAAAACACTAATTCATTCATTCATTCATCCTCCTCCTTGTGTTGGCAGCTATGTTAATATATGGTGCGGACTATGTAATGGCTAACTATGTACATCAGTTGGACCTGGTCTCAGTGTCAGATAAGTTAGAGTCAATCCTTGAAGGTGTCAAGACTCTCCACTTCCACGGTCTTTGTGGAAACTGGAGGAACTAATACTACTTATATAGTGGATATTCTGGATGTATTTTGTTGCAGTCTACGCCAGGAGTTGGAGAGTGAGCAGAGTAAGTGGGCGCAGCACCTCAGTGAGCTGTCTCATCAACAGGCGGCCGCCGCTGTGGAGCTGGAGACACTACGAGACACTGACGGCAGTCTCAGGACAGACCTCCAGCACAAGAAGAACGACATAGACAGGTAGAGAGTCCTCTCCGTCGCCAGCTGAGTATGTCTGTCATGATATGACTAGTGGTATGCCAGGTACAAGCAGGACCTGAGTTTGACTATGATGGTATGACTAATGGTAATTCAGGTACAAGCAGGACAGTATGACTAATGGTATGTCAGGTACGAACAGGACAGTATGACTAATGGTATGACTAAATATATGACTAATGGTATGACTGATGGTTTGTCAGGTACAAGCAGGACAGTATGACTAATGGTATGACTAAATATATAACTAATGGTATGACTAATGGTATGACAGATGGTATGGCAGGTACAAGCAGGACCTGAGTATGACTATGATGCTATGACTAATGGTATGACTGATGGTATGTCAGGTACAAGCAGGACCTGAGTCGGGCGGCAGAGAGAGAGACACAGCTGGAGCGCAGCAGGACACAGCTGGAGTTGGACTACGAGCGGCGGCTGGAGGAGCTGGAGCGACGTCAGTACGAGAAGTCCGAGGACCTCATCAAGAAACTCACCTCCGCCCGGGACCAGGTCAGTGTGTATACAGTGTGGGGCGGCCAGTGTACTGAGGTTGTAGTGTAGGCAGTCAGTCAGATGACTAATAGTATAAGCTGTTCTGCTAACTGTAGGTGGTGAATGTTACAGGCTGTTCTGCTAACTGTAGGAGGTGACTGTTACAGGCTGTTCTGCTAACTGTAGGAGGTGACTGTTACAGGCTGTTCTGCTAACTCTAGGAGGTGAATGTTACAGGCTGTTCTGCTAACTGTAGGTGGTGAATGTTACAGGCTGTTCTGCTAACTGTAGGAGGTGACTGTTACAGGCTATTCTGCTAACTGTAGGAGGTGACTGTTACAGACTGTTCTGCTAACTCTAGGAGGTGAATGTTACACGCTGTTCCGCTAACCGTAGGAGGTGACTGTTACAGACTGTTGTGCTAACTGTAGGAGGTGACTGTTACAGGCTGTGGCTGAGGTGAAGGAGAAGAGTCGTGAGCTGGAACAGAAGGACATGTTGATCCAGGCTCTACAGAGGAAAGGAAACACAGCTATGGCCACTCTCAAACATTATGGACTGGCACTTAACAAGAACATTAATGTAAATACATTTGATGGCCTCTCTGTACTGCATTGAAATCTTAAATCTATATCAGCTGGAATGTGTATTTTGCAAGAATACACATAAATCTATATTGTTTATAATGAAATTATTTAATTGATATTCTCAAAATATATTTAATTGATATTCTCAAAATATTAATGCATCATAATTTCAGATTAATAACTCTGAGGATAATCGAGAGGAAGTGATGGATCTTCAGGATCAGAATGCAAACCTGCGCGAAGTGATCCGAGAGATGAGACAGCAGATGGAGGAACTCGGACATGACATGCCGTCTGCTGAACTTGCCTCAGTGGCGCCATCTACAGGTGAGTGAACGAGGAAGAATCATAAATCCAGGTCACTACTGATACTAAATAGCTGTTTTATTACAAAATTTATAAAGGTTTCATAAAAATGTGTCCATCCTGGAAAAAGTATCACAACTTTGTATCAGTTTCTGGTTGCCGGTTCCAATTAGTGTGAGGTAATTTCTATGTTGTGTTCCTAACCTCTAGCGGCAGACTACGTGGCTGGGCTGCAGATGGAGCTGCGTGAAATGAAGCAGAAGATCCGTCAGCTCCAGGAGCACCGGGACGTCCACAGAGCGACCCGCTCCGACCCGCCTGTCGACTCCGACCTTGTCATGGCCGAGGTCAAGGACAACTCGGTGGTCAGGAGTCACATACAGAAGCTCAACAACATGCTAGGTACGAATATTCTTTTTGTTATTATTATATTATTATAATTGTTGTTGTTGTTATTGTGGTTGTTATGGTTATTATGTTTATCTGTTTATTCAGGCAGTGTACGTAGTGAGAAGGTCGAGATGATGGCGCAAATTCGTAAACAACAGGCGCGAATACAATACATGGAGAACCACATTAGTCAGATAGAGAAACAGGTAGAAATTAATTAATCAATATAAAATAAATAAATGCTAGCGGTAGTTAACTAAGATAGAATAAATAAACAAATAGAAAACTAATCAATAAAATATTATTTGATTGCTACATTATTTTTCTAATAAATAAACATTATGTTATATGCAAAAATAAAATAAATAAATGCTAAATAATTAAAATACAAGTAAGTTAAATATTAATTGAATGTTAATTTTTCCAAATTTAAGCAAACAACTAAGCATTATTTTATCTTCAAAACTGTAAGATGACGTATATCCATATAATGTGCAATTACATTAATTTTTACATAGTTCTTAGATTTCTCAACTCCATCGACTTCATACTACATGTACTTCCAGCCGCGACAGAAGCAAGTAGAAATCGACCAGCTGCAGTACGAGGTGAATGCGGGCAAGCGGCGTTACGAGGCGGAGGTGGGCGGCCTGAAGTCTCGCGTGTCCGACCTGGATCAACAGGTCATAGAGGTCAGGAAGGAGGCGGACGAGTATTACCGCAGCGCCCTGGAGAGGAACGCCGAGGTCACGTCCTTGTCCAATGAGGTCAGTCCTGACACGGGTCTGAGAAATGGGTGCCGCATGAATTATCAGAGTTTTTGTTTTACAATATATTTATTGAATGATTATCATGATAGAAAGTTAGATTAAGTAATTTTATTCTTTTTTCTCACATTTTTCACGAATACGTGTATATCTTAATCTGTTTATAAAGAAGAGAAGTGTTCATTTGTTTCCAATGTAAATTTTCAAGATTTCATTTTATAATGCATTTTCAGGATTTAGCAATCGATATTTAGAATGAATGAATTAGTGTTTTACGTTGCAGCGGGAATATCTCACCCATAGGCAATATTTACATAATGTTAATCAGCTTTACACACATATGTCTGAATTTAATTAGTATGAGAAATGTTCATCAGCATGGCATATGGTCATGGTATTTGGTCAAATACATTTGCATCGGATTATGCTTATTGTAGTTGTCATCTCTGAAGATGGACTTGAGTGACAAGAGACCAAGTGTTAACTTTGGAGCACAGGTATGACAAGTGGTTAATTTATTGCATGTGTATTTTGTATCTATTGATGTATTGATAACCTATCTTGAATTATTAAATATGATAACATATATTTCCAAAGTACATGTAATAATAGAGCAAAAAAAAACCATGTCAAATATTTGTCATTTTTCAATGTGACCGTTATGCGTTATCTGGTCATTTGATTGCTGATGTTATACATTTCCAATCCAGGAATTGGTAATACAGCAGCTTCAAGATGAAATCCTTCGACTGAAACAGAAAGGTAGTCACGACTTTGATACACTGGGATTAACGAGCGAGAGCAGGCCAGGGGAGACGACTCAAGTAGTGGAGATGCGTGCCAAGCTACGCCAGGCGGTGAAACACATCGGACAGCTGGCGAAGGAGAAACAGCAGCTGATTGAGATTGGCAATAGACTGAGAGCAGAGCTGAACAAGCCTGCTGGTATGTTTAGAAATGGTCAACTGATCATCCAGAGTAGTACATTGTCTCATTATGCTTCAAAAAGATGTATATAAATATGTATACAAAGACGTATGGTTCCCAGTAAAAACCGTCCAGATAAATGGGGGTCCACTGTATTGGTTTGTAATTTAGTTTTGGAGATCATTTCAACTTTAATGTTCAAGTCCCTTGCAAATACTGTTATATTATAATGCATTACCTTATTAATGAATATATTTAGCAGAGTAGGCACTGGGCCAAGCATATATGCCATATTTTACATAATAAAAATAATGACGCATTTCAAACTTCCATTTCAAGTGATATTGTATGTGCATGTATTGTTAGATTCATTGGGTTCCTATTTTCCAGGAGCAGACCATCCCAGTAGTACGGTCAGAGTTGAAGTTCCATCCCCATCCCGCCACAGATCGGCAGTTCCATCCCCATCCCGCCACAGATTGGCGGCAGAGCCTGACAGTGGCTACAACGCGCAGCACTACGAGAACAAGCTATCCCAGCTGGAGATGCTGCAGTATCAACTTACCAAGCAGGTACAGATCACGCACGCTATCGTCATGTTAGGTTAGATGCCTCGAATTCCGGAAATGTAATCATCGTCATCCCATAGGATTGTCACCAGAGAGAAGCAGGTTAAATAAGTTTTAATGAATTTAATTTTATTTCGTCATCATGGCTGAATTTCATGAAAGGGTTGTACTGTAATCTGGGAAATAGATCGGATCACATACTGGTACCACGTAAAGTTCAATTTATACCCAGACTATTGGTACGACCTTTTTGTGAAATGCAGGTGATAACTATTAGTCTGTGTCTTCCAGGAACTGCGGTATGCCCAGAACTACGGCGCCGCTGTCTTGGAGTCTACAGACAAGTCTCTGGACGAGATTCCTGTACGACAAGGAGGTCACTCAAACACGGGTATACTGTCACAGTTCTATTTCTCACACATCTGGGAATTCATTATTCCTATTAAAATCATTAGTTTGGTCAGACCGTCATTTTCAAAATGAGGGGCGGGATGTAGCGCAGTGATAGAATGTTGGACTTCGGAGCCAAAGGTACCGAGTTCAAATCCCACCCTAGGGGGCCCTGCATCGATGTTCGTGGAAGTTACATTTGATAGGATGCACTGTCTGTAGAGTGGCAATACAGATATCATCCTTGTTCTGTCAGAAACACCCGGTGCAACATTCAGCGCTACGGATATTGCAGGTTTCCTCCTGCCCTAAACTGACAAGTCGTGATGTTAGTGATAGATTCTAGAAAGCGACTCTAAACCCCATTACCAAAACTAAATTTTAAAAAAAATGTTCAACATGACATAAAAATGGTAATATTCATTTGTGTTGTCTGTAACAATGTATTCCACTATAATAGTTATATCAAACACTTGAAAAAGCATTATCCAGTATTGGTGTTATGTTGGATGTGATTTGGATATTATGTATTTATTCTGATGCCTTCTCAGGACGACTTGAGCAGACAGGAAGTTCATTAGGGGATACCCAGCATTCAAAACCAAATATGGACGACAGGAAGTTGCTACTGAGTATGTCGTCGGCTGGAGGAGAATCTCTGCAGGAAATCTGGCGAATGTTGGACGAGAGGCAGAGTCCTGGAATATTTACACCGAAATCTCCTCATGCACACCGAGGTACTGTAACATCACTGTGAACAATAAGTACAGTGGTCTGAATAAATAAACCGTCACGTTTCCTTTATCAATATTTATTTTGTACTTTCTGTCACACGACATTCTTCTCTCGTGAATCTGGTCAATGTAAATTTATATCGATGTTAGTCTTCCTAGAAACTTACATCATGGATTGTTTCATGTTTCACTTCAGAAAAAGACAAATATTATAAATCAAGACGATACTTAGAAAAATTCTAACAATAACCGATAACAAAATACACTGTATCATGCAACTAAATTTTGACACCAACTAATATTGACACCAAAATAAAATAGAAAGCATAGGTATTTATCAACTGGATAATGATCAATTTAATCAAAATAAAATCTCACTGTAGTAAATAATCTTTAAACTCGGTTTCATCGCATAGGAGTGAAATAGTATCACAGTAATGTAAAGCATTAAATCAATGGACCAACGATACTGTTTCAGACGTTATGAGGTCACCATCACCTGACAACAGAAAATCACATCCGTCCACGATCGACGACAGAATTCAAATCTCTGGAAGACAATCGAGTATGGTTAACCGGCCGTTACCAGAAAGGAAAGTTACAGTCAAGATCAAACAAGCCAAGAAAAGTAGTCCCAGGCCCAGAAACTACAACATTCATGACGATTCCTCTGCTAGATGACAGCTCTGATATTGGACACTAGTTCCTAGATGACAGATCTGATATAGGACACTAGTTTTTGAAGACAGATCTGATATAGGACACTAGTTCGTGAACGCTGTGTTTACATACATGCAAATCCACGATAAATCCTCCAGATGATAATCTGAAGAAACTAGTCACAACTGTGATACCTAAAGACGGTGAGAATATCATTATCATAAAATACCATTAAGTTATTCAAGGAGAAGCATTGCACTTCATAATGATTGTGATACAATGTCGTCTATTTATACACTAGTGAGATAGGATGTTGCCGGAGATTGGAGATAGCTGTAGGGATATCGTGAAACAATATTCTTAGTAAATGTGTTCGTATCTCAAAACAGTCAATATTGAAACAAAGAAATGCTCTCCTGATTACAAACATTAGTGTTGCATGTTACATGTGAATAAATAATAAGATACTAACAAATGTGTTACTTTTATCATCTTTGTATCGTTCTTTCAGTTATCTTGGGTCACAAGTAAACATTCTGTCCTTGTATATAATTATAATAGTCATCACCAGTTCTTGAATTATTATTGTCTCTCCTTGAACTATCAGCATTTGAGTTTGAGGTGATGTGCACCGAAATGTGTACATAATAGAACTAACACTGTGTTTCATTTGAATTAAATTTATATACATCTACATGTACTACTGTGTAATGTACAGGTTAGTTTTCTTTTAAAGATGTCAGGTATGATGTCAAACAGTCTCGTAACGACGCCCACTGGTCCCCCAGCTTCAGATGCATCGTGTCGACCTGAAATACAAAATATTTCAATGATACTTACAAGTACCAGGATAGTCGCACCTGCGTTAAACCTCATGGAAGACAATTTTATTATCAATATGACACTTGTCATTGATGTGGATCCAGTACCAAACCATCGTTGTGGCGTTTTGGCCCTGGTGGTAGCCGAGGAGAGCAGTCATGTTATACTAGTACAGTCGACCCCCGTTTATCCGGACGGTTGTGTTCCCAGTAAAATCCCAGTAAATTTCCGGATGTCCGAGTCATTTTACATAGGAAGACTGATATATGGTTCCCAGTAAATACTGTGCGGATAGCGAGGGAACCGGTTATCTGAAGTCAGGATAAATGAGGGTCCACTGTACATGTATATGTATTATCACTACATGGTTACTCTTACAGCTTCTGTAGACACACATTCAGCAACATCTGATTGATGACAAAATCCATGTACTTATGATTTATTGAGTAAATTTGACATTAATGGTCTACCAATACATATCTTGAATTCATTCTATTTTTTATCTCATTATGCAAATATGCTATTATTAGTAGTAATAATAATAATAATAATAGTAATAATAGTAATAATAATAAGAAGACTGCTAGTAGTAGTAATGGGCTTATTGCTCAAAGTGCAGATTAAATAGGTTTTTAAATGGCTTTTAGAAGAGCAATGCGATACTGCTGCTCTTAATTTTATTTTTTGGGCATGTCTATCTTTACTTGTTTTGACATTAAAGGCATACAATTACAGATATTATTGCTCATTTTGCATGGTAGACACAATTCCAATGCAACCCACAACAGTATAGAACTGCTTGCATCACCAGTATTAATTTCCAGTAAAAACCTAATAATGGTCGTAATCCTTTTTGTTTGTAATATAATGTAACAAGTGGTACAACTTGGTTTAAAGGTTAAACACCTAAATTTATCTTGTTTCGTTTTTGTTCACTGAAAATGTTTGGATTTATTGTCGCACAAACAATAATACATAAAAATAAGAAAATATTGAAAACCAGTGGGAAATGAGGAAAATGTAGCTTGTTTCCCAATAGACAAATCAAATGTACACACTTTCGGGTAAAAATATGTTTGCCCATGAAATGTCAACAAACCATAATTGTATGCATTTAATGTTCAAGTTTGTTGCAGACAAATTTTATTCTGTTGAGGCCCTCCGAGATTCTTACTTACTAAGTTTACGATGTCTGAGTATATTTTGTGGATATGTTCCACGCGACCGATGATCAGTTTCTCCTCCGCTTGTAAGTTAGACAGAATCTGCTGCCTGGCCTGGTGGAGCTTTCTCTTCTCCTCGCCCTGGCCGTCGCTCTCAGACTTCACCGACCTGTGGACAGCCCAGTGGATTATTTTTTTGTTTTTTTTTTGTAATTGGGTTTATAGTCGCTTTCTAGAATCTTTCACTAACATCACGAC
>JAUTBQ010188558.1:0-10476 GCA_032361185.1 Lepetodrilus ovalis | reverse complement strand
CAAATGAATGTAGTTTACATTTATTACTCAAATATAGTGCTACCTGCTCATAAAAATCTGTGATTGTATGCCTTTAAACTAAACCTAGTATATAACTTACCATGTATATGAATTGCTATTGTTACTTATATTTTCAAATACATGCGAACATCTGACCATTTGATAAACGCTGTTGAACATATCAATGCAACATGTTTATTTACATATACACTGACACTTGATTTTTTGTTTTTTTTATCAATTAAGAATAATGTACAATAATGTACAGTACATATATTGTGAGGAAAAATAATAGTACCATGTTACATTGTGCGATATGGAGAAATTCATAACATATAATATTCGTTAAGCTTATAATTAATGTATTTGGCACATATATTCAACTAGGCCGAGAAACTCTGACCGTCATATCTGCGTTCAGCTGCACTATGGAGGTAGAGTATCTCGACCTAATATTCAACATGAAAATAGTTATTTTTAATTTTAAAAATACTTGTTAAATAGACTAAATAATTAAACGATGCAATTAATTTATCAAAATGTTCGTTTAAAACCCACCAAAACTCATACACGTGCACACGCTGCATGCAACTACATGTATTTTATTTGAGATGATTTGCAATAGAGATATATAAACCACTATACCCGGTAATTCGAACCTTTGCGTTTATAGTAGCTGCGCTATTTTACATGCATGTGGCGCGATTCCAATATCGAATTCGAACTATTATTTCGTGAAATTATTTGTGATGTATGTTCTTGTAATAAAGCTAGTGGATTCACTAAACACAGACGTGCAGTTGCATTTGTTTTTCCCGGAGAAATATTTCTGAACGTACACGTACAGTATTTGAATTATTGCTTGTACAGACTGTTTTCTTTGCGATGCTAACCATTCTACATCGGAAGGAATATCTTTTCTTGTGTGTGCTTTTTCTTCGTTTTATTTTTTTGGTGAGTCAGTGCATATTAACTTACGAGACAACGATCATTATATATTCCATCTGATTAAATACGTTTTAGAATGGCTTTTCTAGAAATACTAATACTAGTATATAGCTTTGTGATGCTGTACATTTATGAATTTATAAGAACATATACAACATGTGTACATTCTAAATTCCATAGTTTTGCGTATAACCTAGATATGATATGTACAGTTTAGGCTATTTCATATCGTTTGACTGTTTTGATTCTTGTAATTGTATTTGTTGGAAACAGCGAATGGTGCTTTTCTGTATTCTAAAAATAATGTATTGTTGGTAAAGCTACAGTAGGTGGCCCCAGTAGGTATATCATGGAGTTATTAGAGAAGTCGTATAATTACATTATGATCCCTTATTTTATTTTATTCGTTAAATTCTATTTAAGAAATCAACTCGATGGCCATGTACAAAATATGTTTTATATATTTGTTTTCTATTGTTTCAAAATTGCTTAATTTGTATTACCATTATGGAGTCTAAACATTCGTAGACAGTTTAGAAACCAAGTTATGTTTTCTCAAATAATATATGTTTCTTTGATATCTGGAATTGTACTCGGAATCTGGCATTGTACTCGAAATAATGTATACAAACAAACAAGAGCAATATTGATATTTATTACTAAAAACAAACTGTTTTTACATTTCAAATATTAAAACAAATACCTTGAGACAAAGCAAAGTTCAAGAAATCCACACATACATGTACCAATAACTCAGGACATTATTCTTTAAATGTTAAGGTTTTGCGCAAATGCTTCACGCATTAATCCGCAGGGTACATATTTAATTTAACTCACAGTATAGCACTTTTCAACAACTGTCTGTCTATCAATATACAGTTAACTCCATGTGCCCAGAAGCTTAGTTCCTTTATCACAAACGTTCACAAGCAGTTCAAGAACCAGAGGCCATTCTTAGATGAGGGTACGCGGAATACTGTCCATAAGAAAACTGCTGTTGCAGTGCTTGGTACGTGGAATGAGGATGGTTCGAACTGGCGGGTGGTCCCTGGGGTAAACACGCCGCACCCAGGGGAGAACTTCCAGGGGGTGACGTCGACAGCGGAGATCCCGTCAGGGAACTGTTCATGTTGTTTACGCTGTAGTACCCGCCGGTCGGGGAGTAGCCAGGGGGAGGGCTCATCGTCCAGCCGCTGGGTTCGGATTTAACCGGAAGTCCGTATTGCTGCGGTTGAGCCAGTCCTTGGGGTAGAGCTCCGAAGCCGAGGGGGTTGAGGGATGGGTACGGGGAAGGACCTCCGTACAAGCTGAAGTGACCGTAGGAACTGACGTGCTGTATCGTGGCACCTTCTCTCCGATGGCGGGTCTGCAACTTGAACCGCTTTGCCCGACGGAGGAAGCTCCCGTTGCCGAACATATCTCCACAGGAAGGATGCAGCGCCCAGTGGTTACCTTTCCCTGGCCTTCCTGGAGGACGAGGTACCTTCACGAAGCAGTCGTTGAGAGACAGGTTGTGCCGGATGGAATTCTGCCACCGCTGCTGATTGTCCTTGTAGTAAGGGAACCTCTTCATGATGAAGCTGTAGATGTCGTTCAACGTCATCATGCCCGTCGTCGAACTCTCTATCGCCATCGTTATCAGAGCGATGTACGAATAAGGAGGCTTCACGTTGTCGGCAAACCTCCGCTTTTGTTGTGAAAGAGTTGAAGTACCTGAAAACGTCTCGTCAGAGCCGTCGTTGTCTTCGTTGTCAGAAGCCAGAGACGAGGTAGAGGACATGTCGTTGTGGTCGTTGTCAGACCCGAGCCTTTCTGCGTCGTCGTCTGGGTGTGGGGACAGATCTGGACTCTCGTCTGCTGGTCTCGTCAGGGTTGGGTCCTGGTGGGGGGTGTGAGGCAGCAGAGATGGATTGGGATGAACTGGATACGCGTGGGGAGGCAACACAGGAGGAGGCTGCTGCTGCTGCATGGAAAGAGGCATGGACATCATGCACGAGGATTTGTCTGCTACGGATCCGTATTGGAACAGACCAGAGTTTGAATGATTCATTAACATCCTGGACTAATTCGGAACTCGACGTTCAGGATGAATTCTAATAACTGAAGTGTTTGACCACGGGAACTGGTCAGGAGGTTTATATCCTCCCGTGCCGATAATCCTCTGAACATACAACTCCTGTACCTCCCTGGTCATAGATTAAACCTCATTGTTCACTAATCTAGTGCCTCGCCAAACCGGCCAATGACGATGCTTTGTAGTTTTGGTAATTTGCTAAGAAGAGCTCTGATTGGATAATTGTAAAATGGTGACCACGCCTTGATACCCGTGTCATATGGAACACGATATTGAACGTATTGATTCTAGCTGCTTGTATTCGATACAGATTGGAAATATACACTTAATTGAAATATACAAATATTACAGAAACTTCGCAAAAACGATATTCTACGAATGAGATAATTGAATATTCGTCCATAGTTTAGATTTGTTGATATTATCCGAAATTAACAACACTGTCAGTTTAGTATTTTAGAATGCATGTGCAATATAAATCGTTCTTATGTAATATTAATCGAAACATGTCTTTAATTGTAAATCCATTCTTGTATTGACTAGTGTACAATTGTTTTAGTTTTGCTTTTTATTCTGCTATGTATTTGATAATGCTAATGGGTTGTGAAATTAACTATATGGAATTGTAACATATAATTGAAGATCCAGTGCAATTTTATTTCATTACTGAATTTGCTAGTTTCAAAATATGCGCCCAAAATATTAACATTTGTTTAATTGGTGTGCGGTTTTTTTTACGTTAATACAGTCTGTGTGAAATACAAAATTAATTTATTACTCAAACTGTTGCAGAAATGTCATTTATTTCTCGAAGAACGAAACAGCCAGTCTATCACCATCTTCAGACTTTACACTTTGGATCAGGAAATCATCCAGCGTATAATCTATCTTATCCCAAAACCCATAGTGTCATCACCCGCGAACAATGCCCAAATTATTGAAGACATCATTTCCTACAGTTAGTCCATGCCCAGAACTTGTAATTACACACCCGAGATAATAGACATTATCAATTCTTCCCCGAGAGACATAATCTCGCCTGATGTACATTTCACTGTGAAATCCTCACCCTAAGGGAAGAACAGGTGATGTATTTTGTGGTGGTCAAACCTTACCGTCACCCCCCGGGCAGTCCGGCGCACTATGGGTAGAGTTGGTTGCTATTGTATATTTCAGCACTGGAGTGTAAACAGCGTGTAAATATCACAATCAATATTGATACAGTTACGTGCTGACATATTTCCGTGGTGTCTGGAATGTGAACTGAGATAAACCTTCATGACCACTGTATACGTTGACCATCATGCATAGTAAAGAAACAGAAAGTGCAAGATGATGATAAGGGGGGAAGAATGAGGAGAAGGAGAATAGGGGTGGGAGGGGAGTGTAGAGAAGAAGGAGAAGAAGAATAAGAAAAACAAGAAGAAGAAAAACGTCATCATCTAAATTGCATTGGTTGTGTGCACCTTCTACGTTTTCGTTAGAGGAAGTTCATCACTCGAGGTCATTCATATATAAAAGCGTCACTTCAAATTAATTTAGTAGCAAAATAATTTAACAAGTACTACAAAGACATATCTATTGCTTGTAGTTCATATTAAATGCCATAAAACATATTGTCAGCTATGGATATGTTTAAGCTAAGGTAGAGTAATCATTTATTTCTTAAATATGATGCATACTTATTGCTTTACAACATAATTATTAGTTGAATATTTTACAAATGTGTGTATAAAGTAAAATGTGCTACCAAACTTAAAACTAGGTGGAACGTACAGTAATTTCTGAATTTAAAAATCTGCTTACTAAGCAAAGTTTTTCAATTCACCAACATAGTTCGGCTAACTTCAAAAGCCAAATCTCCAGCCTTGCGCCTATACGTAAAGATTCCTAATCTAATTTACATTAAGGATTTAACCCTTTTACCTGATTCGGAAGCGTATTAAGTTTAAGAGTGCGATTCAATGTTTATATATTACATGATTTAACGACCCGTTCCTGAGGTACTTTTCCGGAGTGGCTTAACGTAAAACCTGTATTCCTACGAAATCGTACGCCAAGCTTAATCAACCTGGCGGCAGTGGAATTTGAAGGTGTAAAAAGTTATGTTGCGTATTGTTGGTTCCGACATGAAAGACCAGCTTGAATCCGCGTCTTTATATTTATTATATTTATATTTTAATCAATGTTGATAATTTACTTTATCATGGTGAAATTAAACGGAAAAACATACATAGTATATATTTTGTGGCAATACTAGTTTTTAATCTATTTCAACATTTATGCTATCTGTTTCTTGCTCATTACACCTGTTCATGAAAATTAAATAAACGAATATATTTCCGTCTTTATATATTTATATGTATATAGATAGATAGATAGAAAAACACAAGTAATATTCATGGTCGATTTAATATTGCAAACATTGATTTGAGACAATGAAAGAAAATAGTATAATAATATTGCTACACCAACATGACAACAGTTATAGAGTAACACCTCTAGGTACGCTTACACGTTACCTATTGGATGAAGACACCTTTATGGTCTCAGAGTTGTCAGTTTCTAGATAAATCACAGAAACCAGTGTATCGCTGTGATGGGTGGTACGAGTATTCATTTACCATTGGTGTTAATATTATTCTCTTTTTTAATGGTCTGCATTGTGTATTGTTGAGTGTTTAGTTAGCAATAGAATGTCACAAGGTACGGGGAATTTAAATTTGTAAAAGGGTATTGAGCATATGTGTAAATGTATGTAACTATTATTTTAATGTGAGAGTAATAGGAATGCCCATGTCTAATTTTACTATGTACATAAATGTGCAGGTTATTTTCCTTCGTGTTTCTAGCTTAACACTGATGGACAAAAAAATCAAACAAGCTATGTTTTCTCAGATATTGATACATTATGAAGATAATATATGTGTTTAATATATTTGCTAACACAAACCTAACTTATCTCGTCATGAATACAATCTGTATTTAATATATCAAATAGGTGTTGAGCGGAATATGCATTAAAAAGAGAACATTCAAGAAAGTTGATTGCAATAATTTTTGCATGCAGAATTCGTGTACCTTTTTGGAAAACGTATTTTGCAAGAACTGTTTGATTTATTTATATATTACTGCTATCGTCTGTATATTTTACTGCTGTTGGAAACAAGCGTGTGTCTTGTGAGCGTTCAGTGATTCAATGTATTAATGCGGGCAATGCGGGAAATTAATATAACATACGGTGAGTCTGAGAATTTCATACGTAGGAGATCTCACAATCATGTAATATACCCTTGTTAATAATAATAGTCGGCCCTATGTCACTTTCTAATGCTATTCTAGCTTTGAGTATATTATTATCTGGTGACCAGTGTGAAAGGGTTGGTTGATATACCTCCATACTCATATTATTACGTTTAATGCACTTCTGGCATACTGGGTAACAACATATTTTCAAAATGCATGTACCATTTTAGGCCCGATTGCAAAGAAAATACAGCAATCAATTATTACTTATACTAAAGAAAAACACAGTCTTATGTCTTATTTTCAGTAAAATATGACAAGTTATAACAAATATTTGGGTGGTGATTACCATTATTAGCAAGAGTATACGACATTCTATGCATTATAAGTATCCTTGTCAGGGCATGTAAGGGAAACGTTTTATAGCAGTGATTCCTGAATCGTCAGCGCACATACTAGGATATACTGGGGTTTGAGTCAGATTTCACTAAGACTCGACAATGGAACCCATTTAAATTATCAATTGAAACAAATCGACGAGGTCTATTTTAATGAACGCGACTATAGATAGAAGCATGCATTTTATTATTACAATAGTATTACCAAATATGGCGTAGCTTATAATTACTTGTTTCTGGATTTGATATGGTGATAAGATGCATCAATTCATTGACTATGAAGTGTCTTTTTTACCAAGTCGCCACGATCAATGATGAAAACTAAATTCAAACAACAAAATAAATCTCGCAAAACGGAATTTATCTATCTATCTATCTATCTATACAAGTATATAATTTATATACTTATTTTCAATGTGATCAACGCTGGATCAGATATATTTAAACCACCAGATGCAAGCTACCCAACGACTATGAATAAATATTCTGTTCTATAATACTGGAAAGAAATACCACATTTTCTATATTTGTTCTTGATCCGATCAACAATTTCAGTGTGTTGAATACAGCGAACGATCATGTTTTATCATCATAAGTGAACTTTCTGCACGCAAGTAAATCTTCTTCTACCAACCAAGAGAACACACGTACAAAATAAATACAAAATAATAGTTTGTAGTATATATTTTAATATAATTACCAACATAAATATTTTATACAATGTGAAATATATACAGTATGTACAACACAATCAAGTATATTTTGTTTTATCAATTATACAAAATGCAGTGTATAGCATATATTAAACCACATAATATTACATCGCAGAGAGCACTTGATGTACATGTAAAATGTTCAAATCGATTTCAAACTGCTTTCCCGTATGGAAAACTCGCAGCACCCCCGTATGCATAAGAACCATTAGCTACATTTGATAGCGGCCTTTGTAGATACGGATACAGGTGGTAGTTTGCTATGTTTAGGGAGTTTTGTCCGGGAGTCATGTTCTGGGAGATTTCCGCCAGACCATTCGGTGAGGCTCCCGGTGTCGATGAGGACAGTGGCGATCCCGTCACCGAATTGTTCATATTGCTTACATTGTAGAAGTTCCCCGTTGGACAGTAGCCTGACGGTGAAGGAGTCGACCAGCATGTGGGGTCAGACTTCCCCGGGGCACTGTGTTGCTGGTGAGAAAACCCTTGAACAAGAGATGCAAGATTCAAATAAGGTGACATGGCAGACATCGCATTCAAGTTACCGTACGGACTCGCGTACTGATACAAAGCGTCCTCGTGTCGCTGTCTGCGTTGCGTCTTGAAACGTTTGGCTCGCCGTAAGAAGCTGCCGTTGCCGAACATGTCTCCACAGGACGGATGAAGAGCCCAAAGACTTCCCTTCCCTGGTTTTCCTTGAGGTCGTGGAACCTTAACGAAGCAGTCGTTGAGCGACAGGTTGTGTCGGATGGAGTTCTGCCAACGCTGGAGGTTGTTCTCGAAGTACGGGAACCTCTTCATGATGTAGCTGTAGACGTCGTTGAGGGTCATCATTCCTGTTGTGGAGCTCTCCAAGGCCATGGTGATGAGGGCCACGTACGAGTAAGGCGGCTTCTTGTCGGAGAAGTTCCGCTTCTGTTCCGACACCGTAGACGACCCCGACACGTTCTCGTAGGTCTCCTGGGAGTCGCTGGATGAGGACACTGATGACGATGGTGAAGGTACTCGGCTGTCAGGCGTACCTTGCTTAGATTCCGCGGCTCCACTTGGTACGTCCACTCTATATTCATGTCCAGAAGAGTTTCTGACAGAGCAGGAGTAGTCACCGGTCTGTGGGGATGTCTCGTGCACGGGGTATCTGTACGACGGCAGTGGCGTGGTCTGCCGTGTTGAACTCGAAGCTCCGTCCGAGATTGACGAAGCAAAAGGATGAATCTTCGCCGGATTATCTTCCGGTGGAGGCAGTGCATACTGAGGTTCGTACATGCTCATCCCAGCGTGTAATGAAGTAGGCTTGATGACTGCATTCGCGGGTGTACGTTTGTCCAGAGTGCCGTGGGATTCCTGTGCATGGGCATACTGTGACACTGGTCTGTACAAGGGCTGGAGAAACATGGGATTAAGAGCATCATTGCTGCAGAGTTTCCCAGCGCCATCGGTAGTCTCGTGAAGATATTGCATGTCTGGTGTTCGCTGCATGACTTAAACTGATATACCACTATCAATAAGTTTCTGATACAAAGAAGGACTGGGAGCAGACACTCTCAGTTTCACTGCTCAGTTCTGAATTCCCGAATGTTGCTGTTTTCCTATTCGCGTGGTTTATATGCTACCCGCTAATCTAACCGTAACGAGATTCATCCTGAGCTCGTTAACATGTAAGTAGGTTGCCTTTGTTTCTAACGCGGGAACAATAGCTGGGCCGCGTGGATTATAATCTGGTTTAAATCGTCTTTGCCCATTGGTCAGTCAGATCTGTAGACTGTCCCGTTGAATTTGCCTACGTTGTACGCAGGACTATGCACGCACGTTTTTCAGTCTTCAATGAATAAGACATTACATTGTTTTATACATTTCCAATTTGACATATAGTAGACAAACATATCTGAACAGTATCTCATACGCCAACTAAAGGATTGTTTATAAATAATTACACAGGACATTCTAGTAAACTCTTACTATTATCGTTATTATTATTATTATTATTATTATTATTATTATTTATTATTATTATTATTATTATTATTATTATTATTATTATTATTATTATTATTATTATCACTAGCGTCATGGTCAGAAACACAACAGGCAAAATATTAGTTTACTAAATAAACTAGTTTATAATGGCAGCGCTGTGGTCTAAAGTGAGCGAGCCTGTCTCATAAACGGGAGTTAATTTTAAAAAAACCATGTACCACTTTTGTGTAAAGCTCTTATAGAGTGCTTATACACTTGCTGCAGTAACATGGATACACGGTAGATTGAAATGGAATTTCACAGATACTTAATTGAAGCAGGCCACTATTTTGTTTTACTATTTTATTCGTATTATACACTTTTAAATGCAATATGTTAAAAACATATTTTTTTATGGGATTATATATATTTGTAGCGCTATTCAGCCTATTGATATATCGTCGATGGGGCCATAGTTTAGTTTATTTTAGTTAATTATTCTATTTTATTTCTCAAGATAGAGTTATTAGCACTACAAACATATTTAACTCCATTAAAGATATCGTCACGAGATATTCCCGCTGCGACGTAAAGCAATAATTCAATCAAATCCATTAAAAAACACACCATATTTTTAGTAATAAGTAACGGCCTGCTTCAACTGTCTGTCGGTGAACCAACCCTTTAGCGCGTGAAACGATTGCGCGAGTTGGATAGTCCTCATGGGGTTGAGAAGGTGAACTGAGCACACGTAATCAATTGATCGGCGTATGTAAAAACGTAGCGGTTCGCATGAAGTTGCGCGCTTAATACATTGACTATTTATTTTTTAGGCATGTAGAAAATATATATTTATGTTTTAATAACAATCAATGATAATTTGTATTAATTGCCTGTTATGTAGTTATTTTCACACAACTAGCAATGCTCGGCTGTTTTATACGTGTGGATGTTTTTTAAATAATTGCTGGATCTATGCATGTCAATTGCCTCAAAGTTGCATACATATCATTATAATAATAATAATAATAATAATAATATGATGAAGAAGAAGGAGTAGTAGTAGTAGTAGTAGTAGTAGTAGTAGTAGTGGTAGTGGTAGTGGTAGTGGTAGTAGTAGTAGTAGTAGTAGTAGTAGTAG
>JAUTBQ010188547.1:0-10477 GCA_032361185.1 Lepetodrilus ovalis | reverse complement strand
CATCTTTTATTATATTTTATCTATATATATATATATATATATATATATATATATATATATATATTCTCTCTCACTCTCCCTTCTCCCTCTTCTCTCCCCCTCTCTCTCTTTCTTTCTATCTCCTTTCTCCCTCTCTCTCTTCCTCTCTGTCTGTCGGTCAGAATTTCGACCACAGACTAAAGGGTCGTGAGACCTATTCGATAACACCTGCAGCTCATGTATCTCGCCCACACTAGTAGCCACGTAACGTTGGCTTTAAGTGCACTTCTAATTCCCGTGTGCTCCTTCGTACAGTGTTAGTTGATGGTGATAAAGTATTCTGCTAAAACATTGCCCGTATAAACGGATGAGTTTCGTCTTGTAAGATCGCGGGCAATATTCCCAGTAGAATAATGCTTACTAAAGTGATACCTAGCCATGATGGGACCTGTTTAGTTTGTTCTATTCATCATGCATTATTCATGCAGTTTATTATATTGAAACCGGTAGAAATTATTATGAGACCCGAGATTCATACGCAAGCTGAAATGTTATATGGGGATTTGTGAATATATTTTTCAGTTTAACATGAAATCGTACTTTAAGAAAGGTTTCGTAATACACCTGGTTGGGTACTACATTTTGTGCTTACGACGAGTTATTTTTTTAGCAATCTTTTCATCGTTATTATGCTCGGTGTCACAGCGCCTTTATTGAGAATGGTTCTTATGCAAATATCTGGGGATGGGATGTAGCGCAGTGGTAGAACGATGGACTTCGGAGCGAAAGGTACCGAGTTCAAATTCCACATCATATTGATAGGATGCACTACAGTTATCATCCTTGGTCTGTCAGTACTAGCCCAGGTGCTCGCAGGTTTACTGCAACATTCAGCGCTACGGGGTTTCCAGCGGTTAATACTTAATGGAGCACTAGTCCTGATAATGATAACATATAGTAAAAGCCTAATAAATCCTAATTTTCTACTAGTCCTTAGGATACCTTTAGCATTGAGCATTTTGGCTTTGGCTACAGGACTAGTGCTAGTATTAACCCCTGGGTTTCCTCCTGCCCTAAACTGACACGTCGTGATGTTAGTGAAAGCGACTCTAAACCCCACTGCATCCGGGAGGTTATCGTAGTGCAATAGTTGTGAAGCTACATTTACCACCGACAAATTCACCTGCTAGAGCGACAGAAAAATAGTGGTTTCATAAATAGGTTGTAGACATAAAACGTGGATCAATCAAATAGATAGAAATACATCCGAAATGTTTTACAATGTTGTGTTTGTCAGTGAATATTGTTTAAGAGCGACAGAACAGATCGTTAGTGTTACTTTCAATCAAATGCATTAATATTGTGGTCAAAGTCGACAAAGACATATCGTCTTATAATTAATAAAGTGCGTGTGTTGTTTTTTCGCAGTATGTTGGTTACGTACGAGGATGTGCTAATGATTACAAAGCTTGAAATGCCAATGGAACATTTTATTTTGTTTCGTTTCGCTCACAGCTAGGTTTTATGTATTTTTATAGTTTATATGTATTCCTATATAACTGAATTACCAAAATCTATGCGTGTTCATCTTACACAGGATCAATAGTTGCTTACATTTAACGTGTTCATATGAAATATTCAGCTACAAAACGAAACCATGGTATGGCCTCAGCGCTGTGCATAAAGCTCGGATGATAGCGCCAATCAACGGCTAGCCAACATAATGTGATGCCAATGACGAAAATCTGAACAAATATTTAAAGACAGTCTTCCTCGTTAGACGACACTTCCACAACACACAAATCACGATCCATGCCTTGGGTGTTCACGAACGGCAATATTCCTCAATGCTCAGACAGTAGAGACTATCTTAATGTGTTGGCAAGGTGAACCGTCTTGGTGTTGAAGAGACGTAGCAATGCGTGAGAATCAATCATTGTAGACCTCTTCGGGAGCTTCGACACGTTTCAATGTCACCCACTAGTCACTTTCTCACTTTAATGTCACGCGCTACTTCTATGGCATTGTCACATGGGTATATAGACCTACGTCGATGGTGATAATTTTGAAACATACCATACATTGTCAATATGGCATTGGGACTATCAAACGATGGTTCCTTTTGTATCCAATTAGCATCTGTTTTGAAAGATGTACTAGTACTATACATTGTCAATATGTCAATGGGGCTATTAACCAAATTTAGGTTTATAGTGCTCTTGTTTCAGTTGTGAAAATAAGACGTACCGTGGCCACTCTGTCATGTCTATGTCATGTCATGTATACTCCCTAGGGAGTTGAGAAGGAATTGAGTGCACACGCATCCATTGACCGGGGTAATAATATTAAAGCGCCTGTGAGCAGCCTAGCTGGAAACTCGGCGCTATATAAATAGAATATATTATATTATATGTAAACGCATCTCGGTACCTCAATTAAAAGTTGGTTTGTAAGAGCTCTATACGTGTGAACGGTATTTTAACCCAGGTAGCAATAGTCTGAGTCGTAATTTCCATAAGGATTCGTAAGAACGCGTATATGACAGGTACCCGTCCTTAACCAATGATACAATTAGCGCACTTACACAAGATATGCTAATTCCAACAGGACCGTCTGTCAATTAACTGTTATTAACATCGTTTTTAGGTAATAATTAAGTTAATGTTCTATAGAATCAATCGATTAAGATACAGATATATAGTAATGGGTCAATGCAGACATTAACGAAGCTCTAGGATCCACTATGAGACCGTAACCCGCTTGTAAGGGCCTCGTATCTAGCGAATGAACCCACTTACGAAGCAGTTACGAGCTAGTAGTAGGTACAAGAGGTGGATGGGATGGGGATCTTGATCATGGCGCCGGTTTCCTGAAGCTCTTGTGTCCACAATATTTACGAGGCCATAGCGATCACGTACATGCCGAATCACCTTGATCTATAACGCTTGTGTTAATATCTGTTTGGCTATTAAACTCAAGCTGACAAGACACATGGTCTGGATACAGGAAACGTCAACACGTGTGTACATTCACAGCGTTAGCGTGTCAAATTAAAGCAAATTAAATGGATACTGAGGGATATTTCAATATTTTGAGCCACGACAAACTTTTTTGGTTGTTTTTATTAGATTGAAATATGCGTCTGTCGAAAGTCACTAGTCTTCAAAACATAGCTCCTACTTTTTATTATAACCGAAAATGTGATTTTATATTAGCCTTGGGCAATTATGGTAGGCGCAGAAAGGGAGAGAGCGAGAGAGAGAGAGAGAGAGAGAGAGAGAGAGAGAGAGAGATATATATAGACTAGGGACATTCATATCGGCATTAATATGACAATATTGTCTGTCCTTCGGGAGAAGGCACGATCCTATTCAACAAGCAATTGTCATTAACCAAACTTATTTTATATTCTAATTCTGTTACAAACCGATCAAATTGACATTGAAAATAGCAACGTCAAAGCTAAAATATGGGTTATATTTAACCCCTAGAAGGATATAGGACTACGAGTTCCAGACTAATGCATGGTCGAACAAATCAGAACGTTGTAGATTATAAAATTAGCAATTGTAAATTAGATTAATGCAATTACTACAGAATAGTAAAGTGTGTACATATATTATTTATATGATGTTGTAGACAATTTATAATCGGTTAAGTGTCATACATATCTTATAGCATCAGCATTTTAGTTTGACACGTAACGAAGACAACAAATATAGAAATTTCATTTAAATGTTGTATCCAACAGTTTGAATTTAGAACGATAATGTAACCTGACTAAGCATTAGTACATCTGCAAACACACGTAGAAGATGTCATATTTTCATGAAAATTACATTAAGAAAACACAACTTTGTTTAGATTCAATGCCATATTTGTTTGTATATATTTATCACGGACATTTAATTTGTGCTTGAGCTATTTAAAACCCGCGTCACCGCTAACATCCGTTACACCAATTACGTTCCTTCATCATACATGAAACCCAATTATCATCAGATTCTCAACAACGGAAATGCAGCAAATATAATAATAGTTACCTCAGGGTGATAATTCTTTCTTTTTGCTTTCTTTAAATGACGTCCGATTGGTATATTCCGTTCTTCGGGACTTTGGACTGATCTGGGTTTTTTAAGTCATGTGGCGTTTGTTCTTCCTACGGTTGGTAATAAAGAATAACCTTTCTAGAAACTAACGCCGACGAATTTATCCGTCAAGAGTATCCAATAGAGTAGTGGTTATCGTGTGGTCGTCACTTTACTGGAATCTTCTGATCACTGTGTGTTAAGCTTCCGAAATCCATAATAAGTAGAGTAGTGAACAGATCACTCTCAACCATGTGTCCACACAAGCGAATGAGTTTTCTCAAGTAAAACCGGAATCGTAATCCCAGAAGAATAATGGCAAACTCTTACCAACTACTTCCAGAAGTGGGTTATTCTTTGACGTTTCGCAAGGCCACTCAAAACTTGTGAATGGGATGTCCAACTGTACACTCTCTCTTTCTCTCTTTCTCCCTACCTAGTTCAAAGGAGAGTAAAGCCACCTTTAATGTCAATAAACGTTCTTCTTAAAAGTCCACAGATCCTAAGCGCAAGTGTTGGCAATCACCATTGCCTATTATATTCACCGAGCCCTCGGTCCCTCGTTACACCAATATTAAAGACTTCTTCTTCTAACTTATATATCGCCACTCCGCTTTGGCTTTGAGAGTATGGTCTGTCCATTGGAATAGATCGTTATATTCCGTTGGTCCGCGAGCCTCTCTGGAGCTCGTGCGTGCTTTGAGGCCCTCTTCCGATCGATCAGGACTCTGTAGTAACATTGAACGACTGGTCCCTCCTACAGCGTCACTCCCTATGCCACACGGCCGTGGATACTGAGCGCGTGCATGTATAAGAAAGGAACCTCTGTGGCGACGAAGATGAAGGCTTCCTATCAAGCATTCGACTTTTTTCTGTGCCGTGTTGTGGATATCATTTACAATGACAGATCAGTTGAAAGAAAACTTGACAATAGTAGCATCGTCAGGTTCCGTCAATGTTATCATACGACGGTAGTCTTATTCCTCATTGTTCTCATATGTAATTGTACTTGATTAAATGTGGTTATTGTTTCCGAGCTTAAAAGTAATAACGATTGCTCTCGAAAGCGAAAGTGAAACGGCACCAGTCAAAGTTTTAAACGACACCAAATTGGCGTAAACGGAGCATTTACTATTCGCGATGACTTGATGTAAATGGCACCAAAAGGATCGGTTAAAATGGGAACATGACTTGGCGAAAACGGCACCACGCCTTAATAAACACGAAACATTAGCTAGGGTATTTAGAAATATTTCATATTCTTTTGTATACTTTTGCTTCTTTCTTTTCTAAATATCACAAGTATTGTATGTTTCTGTATGATTATTTTAATAAGTACCACAAATACATGTATTAGTATTATTTTAATACAGTATAAACTTGTATATTCCGTAATAGCAATGGTAAAACACGCTTTCATACATATAAAGTCTAGACGGTCAGTAGACTCAGTACAGTTAATAAGTACAATACAACATTATATTTTATTTTAATTTAAATACATAGGCAATATTTATCAAATATATCAAATGTGAATTTTACAGTATTACATTGTTGGTGTTAATTCAACTGTATTTTACGCTTAGTGTACACGTAGAGAAACTTCATACTGACTAATATGAATTAAACCAAATACATAAATCTACTGTCAATCCGACACTCTGATTGGTCCGCATCACACCAAAAACATTGCGTTCATACTTCCATGAACTAAATTTGCTTCTTGATTGACAGTTTACTGGTCGCGGCGAATCAATACTGGAATACATTTCAGTTGGAAATATTATTACGCAGCGCTAGGAAGTAAATACAAACTTTGTTTTTGGTAATTTCAGACTATTAAATAAATGTAATCTCTACCGATTTATTATGTAATTTATTTATAAGGTTTGACTCTCATTTTCGTTACGTTCATCGAGGTATGAACGTAAAAAAAAAACGATGTGCAAACTTTTGTATGAACCGCTTCTGTGGTATCGGGAAACATTGTGACCAATGTTATGTGACCATTTAGTAATCATACTCAACAAAATAAATTAAAGGCCGGATGTTCTGTGAGGTGGGGGAAGGGACTCTTTAAAAGGCATACTATCACAAATGGTTGACCTAGATAAAGGTCAAACGAATTTCTATATGAGACTACTTACGTTTAATTTGTCGACCCAAAAGTTGTTATTTACTAATGTACTTATTCCCCGACACTCGATAGTTACCTTAAATTTCATATTTTATATGAATTTAGGTTACGAAGCATTAATTATTTTATTTTTAATGTATCAACTGAAATATTGTCGTTTTATATTTTAGTCGTACCACTTCGAGTTATGGCCCCTTGAATTAATATAATGAAGGAAAATACAATACGACCACATTCAGATTGACGACCGTTAGTTTATGCACTCGATTCAGACTATGCATTGGAAGTTGGTCTACCATATAGCGGTTGAAAGGTCTTTGGAAGTACAAACATGATTTTGTGTATGTCAAGTGAATGTACTTTGCCGTAGCTAAGAACTAGTTCAAAACAACAGTAGAATATAGGTATCATTATTTAACAGCGTTTGCAAATCAATTATGTTGCCAGTATTGGTAGACAGAGCATTACTGAAGATGCTAGGTCATGGCTTACGCCGTGCTTTAATCCTTGTGTACACTATCAACATTCTCGCAACATTTCACCAACATTTCATCAACATTTGTAATCCGATCCTAAATGTTGATAGTATATGCAGGGCAATAAAAGTTCGACAACATGTATCCCAACATGTTGCTGAAACAAATGCAATGCAATTAATGTTGAGAGATGTTGGCGAGATTGACCAATAAGAAGTCAGCTTTACATCAGCTGACCTACCTGAAGTACATGTGATTAGGGAGTGGGAGAGCTGCCATTGTCTGTAGGTCAAATCATACATTTTTTTTTAAAAAGTGCGATTTTTGCCGAAATGTCAAACATATTGTTTTTCTATTTATTTCTTTATATAAAAACATAACTATATGTCTAAATGGCCTTAGCCTTTCTTCGTTGCGTTTTACTGCTTACAAGGTGACTTTTTATTCTCCGTTTATTTCCCAAAATGTTGCATAAGTGCAAAAGTAATTTTGCCGAGGAATGGCACATATAGTCAAAAACTAGTACATAGATTTCATACATTTTCCCTCTAAAATCCTACTTTTCCGCTCAATTTTAAACATTTTCCTTAACATCTAGTATAGGCAACATGTTGAGGAAATGTTGCCGAGAATGTTGCTAGTGTATACAGGGCCAAAATCCATGTTGGCCAACATGTATCCCAACGTGCATCCCAACATGTTGCCGAAATGTTGGTTCGGTGACCCTTTTGTGAATACATGATAATATTTGTAGTGCGTGCCTACCCGTATAATTGTCGAGTACTGTATACCGGTATGTCATCTTCGCACTCCAGAGTTACCGATTACGCTTCCGCTCCACATTAACCCTGGCTCACATCTAGGGGTAAACCTGCGGAAAACAACCAAGGAGCTAGCTAAAAATAGAACCATTTTCAGTGACCAATAAAAAAAATAACATAAGCAAAGGGACGTAATTCCAATGTAGACTAGATTCACGTACCAGCAATGATACACGCTATTTCATTGGATAATGTTTACAGCATAAACATCGGGAAAATTATCTCATTGGTTGTCGTTTTGCACAGGTTTTCTCCTAGATGTCAGCCAGGGGTACCAGTGAAGTGTAAGGTAACAGGTACCTCTGGGGTGAGAGTATGCTCCTATTGGTCCCGGCCAGCGGTGTTACCCCTTTGGCTCCATCCGTCCGTTGGACTCACAATCCAGCAACTCGGGTTCGAACCTTGGGATGGACATGGTCCTGTTACATATGTGTGTCTGTTTATTGTATTGATGCACATTTCCTGAATTGTGTTCATTGGATCTATATATAAATACCGGTGTGTTCCTTACTACAATGGAATCTGAGAGCAAAAACTAAAAAGTATTCATTGAGCCACCGTGGTATACCAAAATCAACGATACAAATAAGGCTGTTCTATGACTGGACATTCCAAATTACATGCCTTGTCTACGTACGTTCTCTCGAGAGCCCTAGTGTATCTAATTACGCCTACTGAATAGCTTCTATAGACCATTCGTAATAGTATATAATAAAAGGTGGTAAAGGCCAGACTACGGTTTTTAAGATTGTCGTAAATTGCTAAGACGGCGTGTGCATACTTTCTCTGTACAAAGAATATGCACCATCTCATTGCGGTTACACGATGCATTTATGTTACATATGTTAGCAGGGGCCACACTGAAAATAGCGATATGGAAATATTACTGGGACATTAATGTGCGAGGTAAGATAATAATGATCGTAGTTTTTCAACATTTTGCGAGTCTTCCCAAATGATAGATTTGTCTCATACTGGAGATCAGAGGTTCTCATTATTCATTAATCTTCATACTTCCGGCAGCGGTATTGAGAAGTATTTTCATATTAAACAAGCCTTTTGTTTAGAAATAGAAAGAGACTATAAAACTGATCATGGGTTTTTAGTTGGGCTTTGAATCTGTTGAATGTATCTGAGAGTTGTATATGAGTTGGGAGATCATTCCAGAGAACAGGAGCCACAGTGTAGAAAGAACTGTTCCCTTAATGACAGAGTTCATATGGTGGTATGGAAAGCAGATGTAGATGTTCAGATGGAAGTGATCGCTTGGGTTTGTATGGTAGTATAGGTTGGACAGATATAATGGAGCCATGTTAATTACACACGTATAGACGAAGCAGAGCACCTTGAATTGAATCCGGGCTTCAACCGGAAGCCAGTGCAATGGCTTAAAAATAGGAGTGATTTGAAACGAGTTCTAGTGATAATTCGAGTTGCGGTGTTCTGTATTTTTTGGAGCTTGAATAAAGATGCTGTTTAGTTACTTCAGTCAGAAGGCTATTGGAGTAATCTAGTCTGGAGAGCACAAGTGTTTTAACAAGTGTATATGATACTATACTTTTGGAATTATACATTGTTAATCAACCAACCTGTGATTTGATCCGGAGAAATACAACGGTAAGAAGTTAGTACTCTTGTGAATAAAACTGGATTTATTGGAAATCATAGATGTTGTAATGCACTTGTCAAATAAAGTGTACTTACCATTTCCTAGTATAACTAAATCCCTGACCAGTAAATCACGTATATTCTCAACTGACGTTACCAGAATCTTTCTGACGACGAATTCTAATATAATTAGTGTTGTATTAACCTGTGTATTGTCTTTGTTCATGTATTAACTATGGTGCATGCATGTATACTCAACATATATGTACTGTATGTGATATATGACGTACGATAGCCTGGAATAGAGAAGACGCAGCAGGTTCTCCGCTGTCGTGACGCGTCACTATAATTGATAAAGTAATAAATATAAAACCTATAGATTATTTTTAATAACTGCAGACAGGAAATGACTGGAAATCGAAATAAGATGACATGCTATTTTAGAACACTTCTAGACAACCAGTAGCCTTATTGATTCAGAAATATAATCTCGTCAATGAACACAATGGCTGTATTCGATCAACTCTAGGGTGACACTCGAGTAAGGAAATGGGCCCCTGTTTCATCAGAGAGACGTCTTTAGCATGTTGGCAATATATTCTGTGTGAGATAGCAGTTTAGTCGAAAAAGTGTGTCAATTTACTTAGTAATTTTAATTGTTCATATATTGCTATATTCGGTGATTCCTCTTGCGTTTCGATTCAGGTACTCACTGCGCATGCACCATGACCTAACACTCGCATCCCTAGAGTGGTGAATCGAATACAGATTTCTGTGCAACTCCGAAAGAGCATTTTTAAGGTAATGGAGCCCTCTTGACGGCTCCTGCTTCGCAATGCTCATATGTCAAACGGACACAATCTCGTGGGCAGTATAAAGGGACATCCACCAAGGACGGTTTAAGTTAAGAAACGCGTCCATTACTCAATCTTTTGGTATCGTTCGGATCGTGGTCTCCATACATTCTGCTAATTAGCGACGTGGGCTTTTGGCCGCTGGGAAATTGAAAACATGTGAAGATTGCTTGAAATAACTTATTCTGGAACGTACTTCCTGTAAAACAGAGGTGATTTGAACGTTTGCTCTTTTGGTATTTCACTGAAATATGTAAAAATAACGTATATGTAGTACAAGTTATTAAAACAGTATAATGGGTTTGAAGGTCCTGAAATAACATAAAAAGTAAAGGCAAGAAAGAATTGCCTCTGTGTGTGTGTGTGTGTGTGTGTGTGTATGTTTGTGTGTGTTTGTTTGTGTATGCATGTATGTGTGTGTGTGTGTGTGTGTGTGTGTGTGTGTGTGTGTGTGTTTGAATGTGTGTGTGTGTGTGTGTGTGTGTGTGTGTGTGTGCGTGTGAGTGAGAGAGAG
>JAUTBQ010188536.1:0-10477 GCA_032361185.1 Lepetodrilus ovalis | reverse complement strand
GAGGTGCAAAGTCCACACAGTCAAGCAAGATATGCCTAACCGTGAGGTCCTCGTCACACCCAACGCACCGAGGCCTAGAAAGAGAGATAGAATAGACTAATGTGATTAATACAAGGTCAGTCTGTCTCATGAGACACATGTTACATAACTGTCTTATAAACAGCAATCAAAACTTATTTAAAACCTTATAGTAATACAAATAACAAACAAAAAAAACCCACATGAATATCTACTAGTCCTTAGGTTATCTTTAGCATTGGTAGAAATGGCCTGGGCTAGTTGGTCAGTGTTAATTTTGATCACTGCATAAGGTAACTGGACTGTAAACAGGTGCTAATATTGACTCAGACAAATAGAACACGTCCTGTTTCCATGACTAACAAATATACATGCACAATCATGAAGGCTGTGTGAAATCATGGAAAGTTTCCTTATGAAACAGTTATCCAACACAGATCTCATGAGATGGACTATCTATGTTGAACCCCATAACATTTCACACTTGTCTTGTCATCCAGGTCGAGGGTCATCATGAGGAGGTCACTTGACCCCATTATGCGGCCAACAACGGATGTCTATGTCCTTGCATCCACAATTTTTGTTTAAGCATTTGAGCCTCATTTCCGGAAAATATCCGAGTGCCACGACAATCGATCCAACAGGCAGTCTCACCTGATTGGAGGACTTGTTTTGGTTGCCATGAACTTTAAGTGTCACGTCGAGAATGTCTTAAGTTCAAAAGTAAATAACATGGTTTTAACCTCAATGGATCCTATCATCACTTCTAGGAAATAATATTGAACCATATATATCGGCTGTTTATGATTTACCTCTACAAGTTTGGTTGAACCTCAGTTGAGAATCTCAACTCCAAATTTCACGTAATTGGTATTGGCGGACAGCATACGGTTTTGAAAACTTGACGTCCAAATTAAATTCAATAGTCGCATTATTGATTTCGCATTCGATTCGATTTATACAGCTACCTCGCACTTCGTAAACTCGGCAACATTCCTCCAAGATCAGTAATCAAATTCCAGTGATAAGGGTCCCTTTCATCAAACATTAATGCTTGTGATTTCATCACTGCACAAACATGTCGAGGGTTCTACTCCATCTTCTTTCCTCTGGCTGACACCCTGTGTGGATTAAATTGATGAATCTTGCATTACCTGGATTATTGTGGCTTAGATAACCGCCAGTGACACATGAATGTTGTGGATGCTGTTGCTATTACCAGTTGTATTTGTGATCTAGTTTTGTCCATATATTCCTTGATGTTGATGACAGCTTTATGCAGTTGTGAAACTAAAGCATGTTGAATCTATGAAGGACTTAGAACAAGGGCTTGCCCAGATATGGAGAGAATCACAAGTAATGTTGCAGGGGTTAACTTAGATTTCAATTTTTGGGAGTCTTGGGGATGCATGGTTATACATTTTAACTGAATTATTAAGGCAAATATACCAATTGTATGGGGGTACATTTGTTGATGATACAACACCATGATCTGTATTCATTTTTATATAACTTTTATAAAAAGATTGCAAACTGTGGTAAATATGGCGGTTATTTGGAATATTACATATGTATATTATTGTAATCTTTTCTAATCTATGCTGTGATGTAATGAATTTAGAAATATAATAACAAATTAATCTCAAGTTGTCAATAATATTTCTTAATAAAGTGCGTCCAGAAGGACGCGTAGCAGAATATTTATGCGTCCAAACTTGCATTTTTTTGCGCATCTGAAGCAGCATTGTGCGTTCGGCAAAACCCTGTATTGTCATTTTCTCAATCATGTCCATTTCTTCCAAGGCTAAAAAATTCAATTTTCTGGGCATCAATGCTTTCCTGATGTTATCATTCAGTAATTCATGTAAATTTTATGGAAACTTTGTTATTTCACGAAAATAGTGGTTAGAAAAACCTAATTATCATGAATAGCGCCTCCAGATCTATTACGCATTTAGATCTATGAACCCATTACCCTAGTTATGAGCTATGAACCAACTGCCCTATTTAGATCTATGAACTCACTGCCCTATTTAGAATTATGAACCCAATGCCATATTTATGAGCTATGAATCCACTGCTATATTTAGATCTATGAACCCATTACCCAATTTGATCTATGCACCCACTGCTCTATTTAGATCTATGAATCCATTGACCTAGTTATGAGCTATGAATCCACTGCCCTATTTAGATTTATGAACCCATTGCCTTATTTAGATCTATGAATCCATTGCACTATTTATGAGCTATGAACCAACTGCCTAATTAGATCTATGAACCAACTGCCCTATTTAGATCTATGAACCCACTACCCTATTTTGAGTTAGTGATTATAGAGTTTAATGTCACTGCAGGAATCTGTTACCCATTTACGAAGATCAAACATTAAGTATTTAACTATATGAATGAATACTGAAGAAGCATGACAAACATGCAAGTCTATGATACAGCGATGGAAAGTTTTTTGCAAGTACAAACATGATTTTAGGTATGTACTTTGCAGTTGTCGCTAAGAACTAGTCCAAAACAATTATAAATGTCTGTGATATTTTGCCCTTTAAACTTTCCATTAAGACCAATTGCTTTTAAAAATTATCTGATTTGATGACCAGGGACTTGAGTAAATAGATGCTTACGGTTTGATGAGGAATAAAACCATGGGCACTGGTCTGAAAAGCCCACACACTCCAGCAAAATATGCTTGACTGTGATGTCCTCATCACAACCAACACATCAAGGCCTATCCTCGCCCTTTAAAATGTATGAATGAGTATTAAATGTATGCCCAATACGACAGCATTGCAGGGCTGTTTCTTCGTGATGACAATAAATAGCAGATAGTGTTGAAAGTGGTATAGTTCGTTATGCATTTCATTGTTTCATTTTTCTTGGCATGCGATTTTATATAAGAGTTATCAGAAAGTTCCAACATCGCTATATGGAATAATGAAACGTTAATGGTATGTGCAGCCTTTGCTGCAGCATCTACTAATGTATTGCCCATTTGATACCCACATGTCCTGAAGGTCTCACCAGTCAACCCTTAGCAAACTCGCAAAAGAAACCGTAGCACTATCATAGCACTATTGTAGCACTTTCATAGCACTCTTGTAGCACTTTCATAGTGATAAGACAGATAGATATGAGAGAGCTACAGGTTTAAAACATATGAGAGCTTCATGTAAAGGTGTGGAAGAGGTCACAGTCATTGTGCTGAAATACTTAATTGATTATTCAAATGTAATACACACATATTCAAACTTCGTAAATTTATCTCATGAATTGCATTTATCTGGTTGAGCAAAGGTGATATTGAGTCTTTCAGTAAATTTTAAGTATATTTATGAATGTCATTAATACCAATGATGGCCTTCTAATCATGTATAGATCACCACAGAGTGTGAAAGACTGTATTGCATATTTATATTTATGACACATTTCCCAGGTGGCCTATGTATTCATAGATAAAGCCATAACTGTATAATGCACAACTGTCTGCCAAAATCAATATTCAATTATTATCACCGTAGCCATATGTATTATGTTGCCACTTAAATAATATTCAACAAATATGGTTGTAATGTTTTATGCGAAAAATGTGAATATTTCACATTAGCCTAACTTAATCTAGTCTACTTAAGTAGCACTGAGTATCAGCTATTCTGTTCACAATATGAGTTAAAAATGAAGATTGAGTCTAGTTCAATGCATACACAGATCGCTAGACGAAATTGCCATCATGCTTAATAGGTTATTCTATCTATCTGAAAATAAAATTTCTTATGGATTTTTAAGTAGTTTATTTAAGGACAATTTCTGATAGAAACACACCTTATGAATGCTATCAGACTTTTATTAATGTTCATGTTTCTATGGATACCAATGGAAGTCAGCATTTTCCTGACATCCAGCTGATTCTTTTAGTCGTATTTATTGTTTAGCTCTGATAAGAATTCACCATTTTCATAGACAGTGCTGCAAAATGCTCATTAAACATGTTAAGTGGACATTGTGATCCCTAAGTGATCTTTTGGGACAATTTTGACTTGCATGTATATTTCCAATAGCATCCAATGCAAGCATCCCAAAATTCCTATTTATCTCGAAAACTGACGGGCATTGCATCTGATTTAATGTACGCAAACAGTCACAGTGCAGCTTTCCAGTATCACTATCTGTATTTATCTGGCATGGTTCTTTGTTCTGGATGAGCATCTTGGATCTTTTCTTGTGTATCTTCTGTTTTTGGATCCAGATATGTAATAACTCATTAATTTTGGTTAATTGTTACCTGAATGTGATATATTGTACTATTTTCTTTGGGTTTTATTCTACCTTGGCTTACACTACAAATTCCCCCTGCAGATAATAAAGTATTGCCTATGTCTATGGCTTTTCGCAACTGTTCCAAGTGCATTATCCTGTCCCATTCCTTGCTTGAACCTTTCAGTATAAGCCATTCCCAAAGCAACGTAAATCCTACTGATTTTACGATCTTATAAAGACATGTTTGTGCTTTGTATTATACTCTAACTGCAAATGGTGAATCGCCGGTCTATTTGTGTCGACCAGGTTGGCATTGATTCCCTGTATAGTCCATATTGTTATCGCTATTTCCCAATGGAAAGTCGCTCTGACAGATCAATACGGTGATGGTTCTTTGGAAACTTCAGTGTTCGGAGCCCCACGGTGTGTTCCTGGGATGTCAACTTGATCCTAATTATACACCAGGAGTTTCGGTGCCGTGTATATTTATCGGAGCAATGTGTTACGTGTTATGAATTCAGACATTTTTGTTGAGCTGCTCATGGCTAAAGCAGACGGGTCATGCACATTGGCTCACGGACTTCAATATGCATTCGGACGAAACTGGAGGTTACAGAGTTATATGTTTGTTGGTGGACCATGGTTAGGACATAAAATAACCTTTTTGAAAATCATATTCTTGGAAAAAGTTATGAATATGATTCCTCATCTACATGTATAATATTATATATATTATAGTGTCATGTTCCAATGACAATACTTATATTTGTATAGTATTTTGTCACAAATATTCTTGACAAGTCATTAATCTTTCCGAATATCTGGTTAAAACATACTTTTAAAAATGTATTGAGAATGTCATCACTCCCTCAGTCTAGAGAACCTTCGAAATGTTCACGGTTTCTCAATAACATCCTAAAGTAAATCTAATTGCTTCCTTTGACCCTGTTTGACCCCTGACTCTCGCTCGGTAGGTATCCGGTATCCATGAACAGTTGATCAGGTTTGAATCCCATCATCATGATCAGTGGATGTAAAAATGCTGTGCATGTTTGAATGGCTACCACGGATTCTTGCAATCCTGTTTTCCAATTCCATGCAGACAGATCTTCCACAAGACTGACATAAGCTCCCAAATTGACATTAATTAAGTAACTCTATATTTGCTGTATTTCCCTCTCAGGAGACTTCTGATTAATGTAGACAGTAATCCCATGGCTGCAATAACTTGTAAGTGAATTGTTAAGACCTGGACTAGACAATGTGTGTGATTTATGAGTAGTCGCTATACTACTCAATGTTTGGTAAGGATAGTTTGACGTTAGGTGGGTTACTAACTCTTTCCATGACAGATTAACCATAATAACTTGTATTAAGTGGCAGTTCTGGAGTTATATATGTCTATTACCAGGCCAGATTGTTCCAGCTCCATCATATTGTTAGAGTAGGACACTATTGACTATTATTAGAGATTATCTATTAACCATGTTAACTATGCAGGGCTCTGGACTAACGTAAGACCCGTACCGGTGCATGCTAAATTTCACTGCGGGCAAGTAACTCAAAAAAGTAATCTGGATCCCTGTCATGGTTCTCAGGATCATACAACAGCAATGTACCTGTTTGTCATGATTGTGCTATAGATTAAGGGATGATTGGAGCATGATGTTTCCACTTTGGCCCCACGTGGTAACAGTCAAAATTCAGTTTGTGTGTTGATAAGTGTTATTCACTGCAAGAATGAAATATATGTGTACATGAAATGCTGCCACTATGGAATCAAACACATATTCCAATGTAGATGGGAGTGTTGGTGATGGATTCTGACTTTGAACCTAACCTAACCCAGGGCAAGGCAGGGTAGAGGTCACCAGTTAGCTACATCGCCTCTGGCAACAGGTTTTCTCTTGCTGTAAATCAACCTAGATATAACACAAAGTGATAGGTCTCTGTATGCACCAAATCAAAGAAAAATTAAACAAAATAAATTATAGATCTTTACATAGTTCCATAGAAAATATCATCTAGAATATCATCTAGAATATCATCTAAAGTATAAACCATTATGTTCATATTTTCTTTGCAGGAAAAAGAATGGTGGGATGAAAACTGGGACAAGTACTTTTCAGAAAAATCAGCAAATAATATTGCAGCTAAAAAGGGTAAGGACACTGTTGACCAACATTCAGCAGATGCTGCAAAGCTTGAGCCCGTAGAGGCAAACAAACAGGCGGACTTGAAGTCTGCCAACAAGGACAATGTGAAGCCTGTGATCAAGCACCAGAAAAACTTCCTGTATAACCCAACAGAGGAAAACAGGTGGGACGATAAAAAGGACTACAATGAATTTGTCGATGATGACGACAAGTATGACAGTGATTACGATGACATAGATGATGACGATGATGACGATGTCAGCGTCAGTAATGAAGACTCGGAATCCGATGAGTACAAAAAGCTGGCGAATAACGACATTTCAGACGAGTATGACGAGAAATATTACAAAGAAATCGAAGAGGCTAAAAGTGATAAAGCTAAAGGTGTGGTGAAGCCTGATGTTGCGGTGGGCAAGGGATTCGATACCTCCATCGTTCCCTCAGAGGAGCAGCACACGGACCTCGGTGAGCAGAAGGAGTCCAAAGAGGTTCCGTTCCACACATTCCCGGACGGTGGCGGTGCCACACACTCAGTGAAGAAGGACCTGATGAATCCAGCCTATCTGAAGGAGTTTGCCAAGACCAAGCCAGACCTGAAGACAAGTCCTAATCCACCTCCTCCAGGACTTGACCAGGGCAAGATCACCATGGTGACACCCTCCGGGAAGAAACCTGTCAAAGAAGTGAAGACAGTGTATGTCCAGTCTAAGCCACTAGGTGCGTACTTCTATCTCACAGCTTAGTTAGATTGTTACCACCAGATTTTATGTCCTTCCAAATACCTATCATATTTTTTATCAGTGTATTAACATTTTGAAAGGGCTTTATGTTTCTTGTTTTCAATCTAAAAGTGGGCCCCAAAATCCCAAAATGAATTAACTCTAAGACACTTTGAGGGCCAAACATTTAAGCACCAGAACACATTCTCTGTATCTAGAACACAACTGTTTAATTCAGTTATCTGTTTATGCTAATTATGATACTACTATGCTACTACTAGTAATAATAATAGTGGAGAGTAGAAAGCCTTCTTGCTACAATTCAGGAAAGTAATGAGAGAATAATAACGGAATTGTTCTGTATTCTGTTTCCTCAGCCATATGTCAGTCCAATGCCGACTGCCGCGTCGGACGTCTCTGCCACGACCAGATCTGCGTGTGTATGGGTATGGACGGGTGTCAAGGTCACACCAAGCCCGTGTGTGGGTCTGACGGCAACTGGTACCCCAGCCACTGTGAGCTGCACCGCACAGCCTGTGTTCATGGCGAGCACATCAAGATTGACCACGCTGGAATGTGTCTGAAAGCTAAAGGTGAGCTGAGAGGATGTGACATGGATATAGCAGTACAATCTGTCCTGAACATGTCCTTAACCTGTCCTGAACTATTCTGGACATGTACATAATCTGTCCTAACTATATACTATATCCTTAAGTCTGTCCTGAACATGTCATTGTCCTATCCTAACCATATCCATACTCTGTCCTGAAATGTCCTTCACCTATCTTGAACATGCCTTTAATATGTCCTGACACGTTCTTTACCTATCCTAACCATGTCCTAAATTGTGAAAATGTCCTAAATCTATCCTAGCATGTCCTTAACCTGTCCTAAAAATGTCCTGTACATACTACATGTCCTTACCATAGCCTGTACATGATGTTCAAGGGTTCCCCACGATTGCCTTTACTTGCTCTTTAAGGTAATTACTTACAAAGTTAAAAAAGCAAACAGAGATGCCATTAATACAGTATATGAATTAGAATTGTCGACATATGGATCCATCAAGTGCCAGATATTGCCTGATATATACTGAGCAGCATGTTGTTTTTAGAAATATCCTTTAGAATCACAGACTGTTAATCATATTGCATTGATCTTTCTTCTGGAAATGTGATTAAGATTATTAAGAGGTCAAGTTAAACAGCCATGTCTTTTATCGTATCCGCAGAAAAAATCAATTTAGATGTGATGGAATTTTCAATGATTTTTTTTCTTCTTTTGAATTTCATCAAGAATATGCTTTTGGTATTGTAAAGTTTTTCAATTATGTTGTTCCAAGAAACTTTCAAAGAATTTTGCCAATAGATCTAGTTGCTATCATAATGTTTTCCACAAATTCATCTCAACATGAACAACACCATCTCGGAAATCTGGTATAAAGGTCAAATTTGATCATTAATAGTTCTGTCCGTCAGGAAATTTGATTGATTTATTTTCTAATTCAGTACTTGTAATGAAATTTCATGACATTGGATTCGATATAATAATTGTTTGACCCAAAATAAAATAATAACCAAAGCTATGTTTGCCACAATTATGATGTTCATAAAAATTATAACATGAATAGCTTCTTCCTCATTTAAAGATATTCAGGAGATTTTTGGATGCAATCTGTGGGTATAACTTATGCTAGTTTTGTCTCTACCAGCTGTCGCCAATGGGCCATCCAGGGCCGTGGGTTGTCCTCCCACCAGAAACATATCACCACAGAATCACTGAACTACAATGGAAAACCCCAATTTAGTGCAGTTATTAATCTTGGTTCTTGGCTTGCTTGTCAGACACCACAGCCAGATCAATGATATACCAGTACTGAGAGGAAGTGGCATTGAACCCCAAATCAGTCTGGCTCGCTGTCGTTCAAAGACATTGACATGTGAGAGACTCAAGTATCATTTCATATGAAGCACTAGTGTCCACTAGGAGACCCATAGCAGTGCTATCATCATCAGCATGAACGCTATATACGAGCGCGCTATGGTTTCTGTGGATCCAAGAACTTCATGAAATGGTACCATGTACATTGGCCAATGAAGTAACAGACATTGACATGTGAGATCCATACCTTGGCCATTGAAGTCACATATGTTAAAATGTGAGATCCATGGCTTGGTCAATGAAGTCACATGCATTGACATGTAAGATCCATACCTTGGCCAGTGAAGTCACTTATGTTAAAATGTGAGATCCATGCCTTGGTCAATGAAGTCACATGCATTGACGTGTAAGATCCATACCTTGGCCAATGAAGTCACATATGTTAAAATGTGAGATCCATGCCTTGGCCAATGAAAATGCGAAATCTGTACATTGGCCAATGAAGTCACAGACATTGACATGTGAGATCCATACCTTGGCCAATGAAAATGCGAAATCTGTACATTGGCCAATGAAGTCACAGACGTTGACATGTGAGATCCATACATTGGCCAATGAAAATGCGATATCTGTACATTGGCCAATGAAGTCATGGACATTGACATGTGAGATCAATACCTTGGCCAGAGAGCCCGGCATCAATGTTCGCGAAAGTTACCTTTCTGACGCGATATAGAGATGGGATGTGCCGTCTGTAGAGTGCTAATGCAGATATCATCCTTGGTCTGTCAGTACCAACCGGTGGGTTTTCTCAGCCCTAAACCAAAGAATCTTGAAAGTGCCTCTATTCTAAACCCAAATACAAGGACAAATAAACAATTCATGTACAGATACGACTCATACCCTGTTATAACAATCTCCGTTATCCCAGTTTTTCTGTTTACAGTCATCGCAAATGGATGACAGATTCCCACAGCTACGTTAAACTCCATATTCACTCACTCACTCACTCTGCTTACTGGTCAACTTTTAATCATTACTGATTTCCTACTATATACTAAGGCTGTCACTTGTTACCGGTGCCGTTTCATGTTTTGTCAGTAAACGTTTACAAAAACGTATCTTACGTGTTAACATAATATGTGTCATTGAACATGTTGAGTGTTTGTATCATTCAATATTAATCTTAAAGGGGCAAGATCATACTTGCATATAGTCGGGGCTGTTAGGGCTAAAAAAGGGCCGTTTGGTTCACATTCTTCCAAAAGCACCAAATTTGGCCCAGATGTCGATCATACCATACTATTTCGATTTCTGACGGGCGCCAAGATGGGCGACCCCCGGGGCCGCCATTTTGGGGAAATCCAATATGGCCGCTACCTGGGTTAATGATCAATCATAGTTAAAAAAGCAAAAGAGCTAGGATCATGAGCG
>JAUTBQ010188525.1:0-10478 GCA_032361185.1 Lepetodrilus ovalis | reverse complement strand
TCTCCATCCTCTCTCTATCCGCCCCCTCTCTCTCTCTCTCTCTCTCTCTCTCTCTCTCTCTCTCTCTCTCTCTCTCTCTCTCTCTCAATGCAATACTACACGGAGACAATAGTAATTTTACAATTATTTTATAGCATACAACTTGACAGTGAATTCAATAACTGTCTTCCGAGTAAATTAATTAATCTATTTCGCTCGTGAATGTTGGAAATATTATCTGGGAGGGTGAGGGCGACGGTGGCGGTCCACGGTGCCACTTCACTTCACCAGCCCGGTGGTCGCCGCTACACCTGATTAACTAATTAACACAGACAAATTAGCAGTTCTAGTCGCGAGTTGTACGCCCAGTAGCGGACGTACGTCGTGTACAATTAGTATATCCACACTGTAGATACCTATGATTCACTAGGACATTTCTTCATTGACATATTTTATTATTGTCTCTTATTGGACGTCATGTTACAGTTACTAATTGTACCACAAATGCAAAGTGAACTCGTAACGGAAATAGTGATGTTTTGATTTTAAAGTAAGAAACAAACATTTAGTAACGATAGTATGTTGTATCAATGGTTTAATTGAAATTAACATATTTTGTTGATATACTAGTAATAGGAAATAGGACGGAACAAAGGTGAAACTCCTACTATTGCCTTCTGTTGAAAATTCTATATTGTCATTATTAATAAATATTCATGGTGAATCAAAGTATCTAGATATTCTTATATTATATGATAATAATTATAAACTCAATTTTAAACAGTCACAAATTAATATAAAGTACTAGTATTCATGGTGCGCGTTAATCATAGTTTCATTTATAGATGTGATTAATTGTCACATTCAATCGTTAATGTTAACTTTGCATTACGTTATGTCTATGACACTATAGCTATATTGTTTTGTAATAGCAGATGTCTGAACACTTTAATTCAAGCAATTGTGAATCGTTGGAAATAAAGTTCTGGACTTGCACATTCTGAAACCCCACGCAAATCTTGATGGTTCATGCAGTAGCTGCTTCTTATATAATTATCTTCAGGTGTTTGTTGTGGTTATGAAGTAATATTTACCCAGGAAATATGGAAGAGTACTTCAGCACCACCCATGTGTGTGCACCACGTGACAGTGATATAACACACGTGATATATACACAGTGAAACATGCCGTGTATATCGTATGCTGTACACCTTGGGATTCCATAGGTAATGGTCTGGATATAAAACCTAATGAACCATCCAATACGTACTTTCATCACTTTGAAGTGTTCATCACATTTCGGTGGAGAATCATCTCCGATGTCTTGCATTGCTACATTTGCTTGACTTGATTCGTCTGTAAAAACAGAAAATTAATTCAAAGGAAAGCAATTCTTTATAAATATGAAACTGGACACAGTATGCAATGAAGATGTACCATCAATGCGATAGGTCGAGATAAATAAGAGATATCCCATCAATATACGACATGGTAGGTCAGGATAAAAAAAATACATCATATTAAAACAAGAGAATGGTAGGCCCGATAGATAGATACATACATGCACTTATGCTTTAACTAACATTTTAGATATTTAATATACAGACAGCAACAAAGGAGCCATAGTTTAATGGATGTTTTAACATTGTCAACGAGAGTAAACATGTTTCACTGATTTCGTCGTTTGTGGCACCTAAACAAAACTAGTAAATATTGTCTATTGGTGTTTTTTGTGTTTGGATCAATTTTGATTGGAATACTCTATACATAGAGATTATTAACCTAGTGTCTTTAGTTATCGTATATATTTGTATTAGACGAGCATTTAGCGAGTAATATATTATATAACTTATCCCAAAACACATGAGTATATAAATCTCTTTATCATCTAAATTAATTGTCCAGCTTAAATACATCTCTATATGATATAGAAGAAGTAAACATCAACGAGTGAATCAACATTATAAAGTTACGCGCGGGAATACATATCATAATTAGTAACTTGTAAACCGCTTCAATACTGCAACACAAGTTACAAAAAAAGTTGTGAACATATTCAATCCAGTCGCGATTATCACATAATCTCCCATACGGTAATAGTCATCTTATCGTGTTTAATCATCATTTCTATAGAGTAGGCTATCGTTCATAGATAGTGGTTTCACATGAAAATGACGTCATGTGAAAATAGCTCCCTAATAGTTAATAGTCAGTCAGAGTAGCATGATACACGATCTATCTCATCTGTATACTTGCTTGTTCTCATGAACTTACTTGAATTGTATTCAAGGTAATTTGGTAAAACAATTTAATGTATAACATTTTGCAAAATCAAGTAATTTATTTAAAAACAAATGGCAAAACCAGTGGAAATAATGTTCATATTAAACTCTCCAGGTGATAATTTAAGATACTATAGGCATGAGGGCCTACTTGAAAGCGCTCTAGGATATCTGAGAGACATTCAGGTTCCTATATGCCACGCGTGTCACATGCAGTTTATGTTGGCACCACTTCTAATGGCGACTCCACTTAGGTCCACTCTAAGTGGAGCGGTAGGGGATGGCGAGAGAAAGAAAAAATGAAAGAGAGAGAGGGAGGGAGGGAGGCAGAGAGAGAGATGAAGAGATTCAGATTGGAGACGTTAGTTGGTTTGTTTCTGGGATCACGTGACTGCCACACGACTCAGTACCACTCTGACGTTGCACCACAGTCAAAGTGGGAACTAGATCTGGGCCGACATCTGCATCTGACACAGGCACTGACTGTCGTCTGCGAACTGTCGCCTGTAGGTCGTAATGTTCACGTTCCATCGATTCTATTGAGATATACCATATGGGTGTTAGAAATATTATCTGTCCGAGATTGACGGCTAGGCTTCAGCCAGCCAGTCTGTTGGTCGCCTATATACCTAATGGTCGCTTATATGTGCGTGGTTGTCGCGTGTATGAAGTCACTAAAATGTCAATGGTCGAATAATTATATTCCTGGTACCTGATGATAGCCTATAACCTATGTGGTACCTCGTGGTCGTCTATATCTCAGTTGACCTCCTAAATGCCCAATGGCCTCCTATATTTCGTGGTTGCCTACATCTAAGCCTATACGTATACTCAACACAGATTAACAAGAGCCAGTAACAGAGTAAGTTTGCTGGACATATAAAATTAGTTTTATATTATTCACCAACAAAGAAGTTCCAAGCGTCTACACGCTACAGGTAGACCTACTCTGTAATAACTTGTAGATGCATTAGAAGAATAACAGCAACAGCTTCATAAAGCAGAGCTCCGAAAATTGATAGATACGCCATCCAAAAAATATTCTAATTTACTTTGTTGAGTGTATATATGATAATATGTTTAACGTTACAGTTAATTTGTATAATCAAGTAATCTGTAAATAACAAAGTGATTCCCTTTAATTGCCAGATAGAATTGTATGAGTTTGATGAAATAAAATTAAGGTAATGTGTAAATTTGTATAGGCATTCATACAATATTGTGTTAATAATAATAAAAAATTTGTGTGAATATAAAAAATCTTAATTTTTTTCATCAATCTCATGCCATTCTATCTGGCAATGAAAGGGAATCATTTTGTCATTTCAGACTTTTTAAAAAGTAACTTGTGAACTGAAATTCAATTAAACAAATCAGGTTATATACAGATTACCTGATTATACAGGTTAACTGTAACATATATACATTTGGTGGTCGGCTATATGTCTAGTCGTCGCCTAACTGCCAGTTGGACACCGCTATGCATGATTAACTAAATAGAGGTTAATTCGAGGTTAATTTCCATCAATTAGCATTTCCACTTACAATAACGAAACAATTAGGTATACTGAATAACGAAATATTCATTGTCTTTAATCTGACGTCTGCGATAGATTTGCAAAAGCAACTGTGAACTGTGCGTGTAAACCAGTGTTGAATATTGCTGTCAATTCCCATAAAGGCGCGCCTTTTCAAAGATTTGTGATTTTTGGCTTGGTATTGATCTTCGTGTTAAACATTCAAACATGAGTAATCATAGGCAATTACTTGTTCCCTTCACTATGCATGATCCGGACCCGTAGATTGGACAACTAGCTTCGCGAGTATATTTCCATATCAAATTACATTTCAGAGTGCAGTTGGGGCGTCTTTATTCGGTTTGAATGCTCTAACTCAGCATTGCTAACACCCCTGTATCTAGATCGGGATCGCTTTTCACGGCTTTCAGTTCTACAGACGCGGACACCGGGGCAGATTTGGTGCTCTCCCCGCTGTAGTCACTTCCATGAAAGAGTTAACTTACTCCAATTAAGAAACGCGACGTAGTTTTTAGAATCGAGGAATGACAAATCAACAAATTTTCCTCAGGACGATGGCTATGGCTATGACCCGTCCACATGGAGATTCGGATCATTACTTTGTGAATTAGTTCAATTTGTCGGTGTCCGTCGCGAATACTCGAGGATTACTTTGCTGCAATGAAGTCGGCTGGAGTTGACCACGAGTCGTGGTTTTTATTCATTGGCCAATCATTGACGTAATTCCAGGTTTAATCCCGCCACCATCGCGCTCCTAACACAGCCTGGGCCACGGATACTCGCCCTGACAGTCCTTTGATGTTGTTTGATGACAAAACACTGTCTTCAATATTGATGCATTTCTGAGTCTAATCAATAGAAATAGAAACAATATTTACAAGTGGTTAGTGGAAGTTGATTGCTGATTCATTGGGGACAGAACTCAAAACTTTGTTACTTTACGAATGCGTAAATCGAATTTTTGCCGGGTCTAGTTTCTTGAGAAACCTTACAGAAGCAGTAGCTTTACTATATTAATATGGGAGATGATGAACAAAGCACTTTTAGATTCAGGAAAGAGGATCAGTTGTCTGTAATTTGGCCATAAACATGAGTGGTCGTAACTCTACGAAATATTAGGCTCCATACAAAGGGAGGCAAACACTCCATGGGGGAGCAGTTCTTGATCGCATGTAGGCAAACTTTGGGTCCAAATTTCTTCAATTGTATCTGTGATTTCCTTCGCTACTTCTCGTGAAGTGCCCTGGAATTTCTTCGATTAGTTAAACAACTCGCGCCACGCTTTAGAAACCGTTTCCATTACTTACAAAGTGCGTAGCCATTGGTAAATATAATCCCGCCAGCCAGACAACGCTCAGATGCGAATCTGATCGAACACCAATAAAATAGTCTCATCCAGTTATTCAATCCCTACTCTGTCCGATTTAAACGTCAAATTACCATCCACCGTATTTGATTTAAGTAAACTCGCTTTTCTAAAGCCTGATATGCTCGATTTCGTTAATGTTGCTTTGCTATGTTGGTTCAGTTGTCGCAGAAACAGACGTGAAACTTTAAATCTAGATTGGTATTGTCACTCAATGTGCGATAATCGCCCTTACGAGATCATAACAAATCATGAAATGCACATAAAGACCAAATAAAGCTTAGCACGGGCTGGCGGTACATAGACTACACGTATTTACGACGAGCATAAACTGTCGGGAGCGCGTGGCTGCGGGCCCACTGTTTTATTGACTCCGCGGCGTGTAATCCTGTTAGCTAATATATTTACATTCTTATATCGTCCCAAATCATGCAGGGCGATGCCATCAGCCAGCTAAGTAATTCCCCAGATACGATGTGCTGCGCGACTTTATTAGTATGCAATAACGGGCGTGTTTACGAGCAGCACCAGACCTTGCATGACGATGAACGGCGAAGCGATGAGCTAGGGACCTCGTAAACTTTGTACAGGACTCTTCGCTCGCTTTCGTTCTCTGCCTGTTAAAGGGGGGCCTCCCAAACGATGTGTGTTCGCTCTGGTAGCCGATATGCCTACGTAATTGCCGGGGCGTTATATTGGTCCACTGACGTCCTTTATCATTGGATAAGATTTGGGGAATGGCAAATAGATGGTCCTGCGATTGGCTTATGATGAACTACTGGAATATTTACCGTAAGGAATTAATTGATTTCCATTGTTCGTACTGAAATTATTACTAATTTCTACAGATAATTTTGCTGGAAAATGTCTTCAGTGATTGATTATGAAATATCCAAGAGTTGAATTCTCCAACTAAATATTGTAATTTAATATTAAATTGTAAATGTTGGTGAGCACATGGCGTCCTCAGTGTTTAACGCTGGGAGCTCGAGGATTCCAAATAGACGACGCCACGGAACAATTACACGCGACTATTAACCTAATCCTCGTAATCATTAATCTTGGCTTCTCCAGGCCATCAATCATTATTATGAGAATGGAAAATAATATATTCGGGACAGACGTGTTAATTCACCCTTTTATCAAAATGACCATGTCGTATTTATTTTAATTAATTGTCATACCTATTATGTATAATTTATTTGAAGATGACACGTCTTTTTACAGAATTGTGTCTGTGTGTCTTAACTCAGTAAGTTTCGGTCAGTGATGAAAGATTTTTGTGTCAGTGTACAAAAATATTAATTCCGTGTGATAGTACTGTTTTCTCAGCGGGTGTAGGTTTGTCAGAAATGGAATAGCTTCTTGTGAAATGTAGAAGGAAATCGAACCCGGATTCTGTTAAAAGTTTAACTTGGTTCTGACAAAAGCGGACCAGGAACATGTGATCCCAAGACCTTGGTTTTATCAGCTGTTGGACACCGTGACGAACATTCTCACGGTGTAAGTGAACACCTCTCTATGCAGGTCTGTGTGTAGAGTAGTCTGTCTGTGTGTAGAGTAGTCTGTGTGGACATCTCGCTCCTCATATAGGCTGTGCTGTCTTCACATTCGGTAACATGATTTTAAGGACGTTGTTTTCCTGTCGAGATGCGATGAGGCATTATTCTGAGGGTGTAATGCTACCTACGCGTGATTAATAAGGTATACTTATAGGATATGAAGACTAATCATCCTTGGCCTGAACATATGCACAAGAGAACAGAAAAGAACTGAACACATACATAACAACAGAACTAACAGAACACAAACACAACAGAACTGAACTGATCACATGGGGAATATATTGTTGAGGGCGGATACGTTACAGGATATGTTTGTGTATGGATAACATCATTAAATAGCATGAAAGCAATGCATGTTATGAAATGGTATGCATAGTTACAGATATATAAACTGTTAGCGGCTACTTTTGCAAACCAAGAAACTGACGTTGACATACTGATATATAGAATAATATAGTAGTAGTAGTAGTAGAAGTAGTAGTAGTAGTAGTAGTAGTAGTAGTAGTAGTAGTAGTAGTAGTACAGGTATTACTATATCAAATCATAGATTATTATCTATGATCAAATCAAAGCTTGCCACGCCTAAAGAGTGACATATTAAGTTTTACACTTTTTGTACTCTAGTCTAAACATATTGTTAACTTTAATTAAGGTAAATATTGCATCTACAGTATTACGTGGCATACATTTTGAATTTTGTATTGAAAACAATGTTTGACCGTCAAAGCTTTGGTATGTTTTCTTTCATGCGGTTGTCGGTGATTACTTAACGCGCTGTCGCTAATGTCAGTAGGCCTACATCAAAGAAGTCAAAGACAACATATTAGGTGTCTCGTCCTGTTGTATTCGTGTCATAAACAATGGAACCACTTGTAAAACCCACAGAAGACCATGTAATCTTTGGACTGGTCCATATCCGAGCTCGCAAGTCTATCCTCGGGGTTGTAGAAGTCCGTGCTATGCGGCGTTGTGAGGCAGACGACGGTTTCTGAGTGTTCGCCTACGAATGCCCCGAGACTGCACGAACGGGGAGCAAGTCGACTGCCATTTTATAATCGGATCACAGATCAAAAGGAAGGTGAAATCCGTTTCATGTTTGGGTTATTCCTGGGACTGCTTTCAGAAAACAAGATGGCGGTCTTTGACGTCTGCTAGTGCCGATCATGTCATATCTCGGACATCACGAATATCTCGCGAGACCGAGTTTGGTTACCAGACTAGGAAGTTGCATTCCAACGAAGGCCAGATCGTCTCAGAACGTCATTTCAAGGTTTTTAATCAGCTCGAGAACGTGGACATGGTGAATAAAAAAATAGTTTGTACTAAATTAATCAAACAATTGACGAATTGTAACCTCAAACGTATCCGCTGTGGATATCATACCAACTTACATTACTACAATTGCAAAAACATCACTCTATCAGCAACTTTGCCCTGTTTTACATTCATTGCCTTTCACGACTAACAAACTCCAAGCAAGTACCAACTCTTTGCTTTTTTAGATGCACGAACATCTTTGGGGTTGAGCCTCATAGTCTCTGTATGCAGCGTCTTGTATTTACCATGAAGCCTGGAACGTGCTTTGTTAGCGGGGGAATAACAAGGCACTTGTAGACATCAGTTGTGATGAAAGACACGTCGTCGTTTCTCTCGCCTCTTTAGCAAAGTTCTTTATAATGAGGGAGAGTAGTTACACGCTGGCAGGCGGGCCGACTGTAGCACGGAGCACGCATACTTGTGAACACTGCAATGGCCCGTCATTCAGCCTCCAGACGTCTTCTCGACTACAGTTACAGACGGCCAGAGAGAGCGACGATGGACGAATATTTTTTTCCTACATAGTTCCGTTGATCTGCACATGTCTTAGACCGTAGCTCTTCATGTTGTGCTATGCAGGGGAGGAGCGAGTGTGTTTATAGATCAGGTGTTCTCGCAACTCAGGTGTAGTCCTTCCTTTAAAGTAGTACTTAGAAATGGTAAACGCTAATGCAACGATTAATCTTTCAGTGCAGTATTAATTTTGTTTGACACAGGTTTTCACGCTATAGATAACGGTTTGACGAATGTAGTTAGGGCATTGTATATTATGTTTGGTTGTCATACCATTGGCTCGTTAGGCGTGTACCCAGTTTCTTCAATTCCGGAACACAATTCCTTTCCCAAAGTATTCAATCCAATCACAACCGCCAGCAACCAAATGCTACAGAATGTGTCGATATATTACACAAATGTAATATATGTGCATCTAAAGATATCTATTTCTCTCAAATGTTCACGTTTACAGTGAAATGTGTCTATCACGTGTATTCGTGATCATCACCCCCAAATAAAAAAAAAATATTTGTCAAAGCTGGTCCGAAAACCGGAAGTACAGAAATATGACAAAGACACTTTCTGAATTCTGGCATGCATTGTAGTTGGTGTAGAGAAACATCAACCCAGTGTTACTGACCACTGTCCTGTGCGGTCAGTCTGATTAACAGCGTGCTAATTCAGGCCACATCCGCGTTGTCACACTTCGCATGACCGACCACACCTGGGACAACATGAAGTACTGGACATTCTGGGAAGGTTCAAAGAGATACAAATTGAGGTTTTCTGGCAGGATCTGTGGGACAGCTCGCGCATAAACGCCGGGTGTTTACTCTGGGGTGTGGAAGTATTTGTCATGTGCAGGTAGCAAACCGCCCCCTCCAGGCGTATTGATACCGTGAATACGTATGGACTCGGGTGGGCGTGTACACACTGTCCATCCGGGTGCTAATCCATGTGTATCTCTGTCAGAGCTGTTCGCGAAACCGTGTGCTACATCTTCCCGCCAAATGAGAAACGTGAATATGTACAGGATTTGGGTGGGAAGACGACAGGAGTCAATTGGGGTATGTGAGGATGGCAACGACGACCGTGTAGCAACGCTGATGGCTAAGAAGTTAAAGGAAAGGGTGACGTGATATTTGACTAAAGACAAAGAGACTATTGAAATTCAATGAAAATGTCATCCATTTCACGAAATGACTGGCTTCACAATCTGACTGTAACATATATACATATTAAACATGCGTCGTAAGGACATTTGGAAATGTTCTCTTAAATAATGCATTCCATAATGATAAATAAAGTGAGTACATTATTGATCCATGAAAATACGAACTGGTTTTACACTAAAATATGTCAATTGACTTAATATATATCTAGCTAATATCTTCAGGAACACAAAAGCAAACTTGCACAATTTGCGACCGATGATAGACGATGTATACACCCTCATCTACATATCAGCAGGATTAATAAAATACACCACCTGGAATAAACTGACATTATCTCCACAACATCGCTCAACTGATAGTGTTGAAGTTGACAGGAATGCATGATGGCGGGCGAATACCCGGATGTGCTCTTGAACTTTATAGTGGGAAAATGCTACTTTCCTTCGCCGGCTAAGCTAGTTATACATATATTCTCTTAATCGTAAGAACACCCAGTATATCAAACCTAATCTCGCGTGAATCTGCGCGATCTTGACGAAGTGCCCGACTAACAGGGTTGACGTGACGAACGGGTATGGACTGGGTTCCGTCTTGTCCGTGTGTCACACCATCCGTCTCTCCGTGTGTCACACCATCCGTCTCTCCCTGATGTCACTCGGGCAGACGTCGCTACAACACACTCAGAGTTCGTAGTGATCCGGTGTCTACTCGGTCATCTCTAACTAGCCTGGGATATAGCCACTTCTCACGGTCCTCCGACT
>JAUTBQ010188514.1:0-10479 GCA_032361185.1 Lepetodrilus ovalis | reverse complement strand
TCTCTCTCTCTCTCTCTCTCTCTCTCTCTCTCTCTCTCTCTCTCTCTCTCTCTCTCTCTCTCTCTCAATATATATATCGCAGTACTAATATTCAGGCTGAATGATATACAACCACCAACTGGTGTGCAGGTATGTAAATATATCTATAGTATACATGTTTCGCCAATGGGTCTTCAATCCTACTTGACAAGGTGCTATTACCCTGGCAACTCAATACGTGTATCAATGGCCTGCAGCCCATTAAGACCTGGTACGGGCTCTGAAGTCTGGCAATGAGTAAGATACTAGTGTCTGGACGACTATTTGGACTTTCAGCATTATCTGATACCACATGTTCCACTAGACTAGTGCCACGATTGACATTTATCAAGGTAAATATTAGGGAAAGGTCGCTAAAAAATAAACACTAGTATTCTTTCTCATCTCTTTCCGCTCCAAACTCTAAGAAAAGCAAATAAAAGTTTTTCGAATAAACACAGACATATTGTATATCAATAACCCAGGGCGACATACAATGGCTGCCATGTTTCACGAGTGTACCACAGATACCCAGAACCAGTGAGTTATTAACCTCGGCAAAGACGTTCAGAAAACGCGATAAATGCTTACTTATCTATGGATTGTTGATGTTGTAACCGTATCACAGCAAACGTGGCATTTCAAAGTGTTGCGAAATATGCTTGAACTGATGGAAGCGAGATAACGGTTTATCAGTTTTCCAGAAAAAGAAAATGATTCCAACATTGCAATCTGTCTGTTGAGGAGAGTTTCGCGGGGGTTCTAGACAAGCAACACGTGATCGCTGATGTACGGGAAACCGTAACAGAACAACACACAGGCAGTAGAAATAGATACGACATCGTCGACAACACGTATCAACGCCGGGGAAGACATGCACGAAATACGCGTGATCGACCTCCTCTTTTGTCTCCCATGATTTATATCCCCCTCTCCTCCACCCCACCCCACGCCACCCCACCCCCAATAGATAAGGTATCCATCAAGGCTATACCCTTTAACGTTGCCTTGAGATATCAAAGCAAAACACAAGGAAAACACACATAACTTCCTAATCTGTAACATGTGTCACGGATTGTGCCATCGTAGAAACGGTCCAATTACTCTCAAAGGTGTAATTACTCCACAGCAATTACTGTTACTATTCATTTGTGAGGTGAACTGTCTGTGTGTTCGATATTTGAGCATATCGAGTTGAAAATATTGCTAAAATATCGATGCTATGCTGTCTACATGGTCTAAAGATCTTTAGGCCTGAATTAGCAAGGTCATTCAGAAATACGACTTCGGTCACATCAATTTCTCGAATTAAGTTTAAAATATTATTTCTTCATTGTAAATGAATACATTTCTTAGTGGGTCTAGTAGACACGTGTTTTATGTTTTGTTTTCAACACTGTGAGCACATTGCTGCCTAGTTTGACATCCAACTGGTTGAAAGACAAGCAAGACGTGGACCTGGACAATAGTTCCACGACTGATGCTGTAAGACAATAGGATGACTTCCTCCCTGATCCACTCAGTGATTCATTGCTGGACTCCTGATGCTACAAGGCTTCGTGTGCTAGAATCAAACAAGCTAACTAATTTCGCAAGTGCAAATTAAATCAATAAGTGGTCAAAGAAACCACCAATAGGAAGCCGACTACCAGATAGAGTTGAGTGACAGGTCTGAAATTAATTACCTCGTCACAAAGCAGAGAGCGTAGAGACGCTAAGCAAGGTTTACACTGCTACAGATGAGCGTGTTTTGATGTAATTAGATGGTCGTCTAACTCTAATTATACACATCGTTAAGATATAAGGATGCCTTTATATATGGTAAGTGCACTTCCTTTCCTCGTCGGCCGGTAAAGGTGTAGAGGTTCACAGAAGCCAACATGTCATCTCTTAGATGTGATTCGAGAACTCCGACAAGAAACGGACATACGGGCCTAGAAACTACGTGCAATGAAACATGAGTTCCTTCCTATTGAAAACAATTGAAATCATTAGTTAAAAGTATTCCTATTTCGCCTCGGTATGAGAGTATAATGCTCAATATCGTCACCGAGTTCCAATTTGTTTTCATGAAGTTAAATGTCACGGAATCACTTTGTCTGCTGCTTCAATATTGCTTTAGATCTCAAAGTATTCATCTATAGTATAGGGAGACTATAGCTTAAATGTTAATATCGCAAAAGTGATATTCAGTTTACCTCGCACTGTTGTCATTTCCACGTGGCTCTTTGAACTTAGCCGACTGAATTGCACAATATAGAGTTGCCGTTTCACATGAAACCTCCTTTCTATAAGTCACCATTCCATCAATATGAGATTGCAGATTCTTTTAAACAAATAATCTACAGCAAAACTTGTCGGCGTCCGTGTTTTATCAAAGAAGGTTGCACGGAGTTCCATCGCTATACAGACGCGGCTATCATTGTATCCGTTGTGCGGCGACCCTGTATCCGTTGTGCGGCGACCCTGTATCCGTTGTGCTCTGACCTTGTGTGGCGCGAGGATAGTCAAGGAATCTAATCTGAAGCATGTCTCGTCTAATCAGACACCGCTTGTAGAAACGCGGGACCGCCTGCAGCATATGCAGACAGAATAACCCAACACATGTGAGGATATCCTTCTTGAAGAACACATTCTCAACTGTCAGGATACATTGGCACCAAAGGCACATTTTCATTGGTTAGTCGCCGCGAGCAATCGAATCGGAGAGGTGTATCCAGCCGAATGATTGGCTCGTGTCTGATACCCGTTTACCTACACCGTGTGTGTTTTGTTCGCTGTAGAGCCAGGAGGATGACTGGTTTTATGTGAGGTTATTTTATCCCCCTCCACTCCCGCAGCTGTCTTCCAGTCCGTAACCTTCCCAGGCGCTGTGGCATGAACAACCTGGCGAGTGTATACTAACATACACCGTGTTTTGATAGTAAGGGAACTCCCAAGTCTCCAACCATACTTACATAGCAACTAGGGGAATAGTTTACTTAGGACAAAAATACACCGTGAAAAAAAACCTCCACCTAGATTGTATCGGAGAGCACTGTTCTCTAAGCAATGGAACTATAAGTGATACACAATAACGGTATTGTCGTACATTTTAATCTTACACCATTGGCTGCCACGGTTGTATTATTACGAACATGCTCATAAACTGGTATGCATGTTTTAAAGCAATACTGTATGGAATAATCTCTGCTTGTGGTGGAACTACAACACGGGATTGTGAGTAAACGGACTGTATATTAAAATAACTGGGAAGCGATACTGATTAACGGCGCATTGCTGCAAACCAGCGGAACCGGAAATTGCCCGTGACCGACTGATTTTGACAGTTGTGAAACTCGTTACGTTCTACACATCTAGCAGGGGAGAGTGTGCCGGTATTTATACACACTGACATCCTATACTGCTGTACAGTTAGCAAGCTTTATCTGACTGCCGATAGGTGTCTGTAGTCCGTAGACTACCGCATCGTAGTTGCCCGTATCTCGTGACCAACACTTTGATAACATTATCTGAAATTATTTATTGATCATTTCCTGGCGACGTACTTAATTACGCTTTATTTACTTACTTGATCCAATTTTTATTAAGTATGAGATGTACTGCTGTGTATATCTATTAAAACATTATATACATTTCTTGTTTTATATCAATACAAACAAAAAAAAGGCATAAATATTCTACGATCATCTCTAACTGAGACGAAAAACAAGTAGTAGAATTTTCTTTTTTAAAAGAGCACATTTTTGCTTAATCCATAAACCTAATAAGTAAGCCAGTAGGGTTGGCTTATGTACGTTCTGAGAGGGAAACTGTGGATACAGTGATTTTTGGAAAGGTATAAAATCCTGCAGTGTGATAATGTTTGATAGTACTGTAATGGTTAGATGTAGCATTTTGGCTTTTTGTATTGCAACATTTAATCCTCTTTGTAACCTAACATTAATATATACGTTTTCAGAACAAAATGATCACCAAACGGTAAGACCACATTACTTGAAACCAATGGCATTATTCATTGGCCATACATTTTCATTGATATTTGTTACACTTAACATTTTGTGATGTATAGTCTGTAGCAAAATAATAATAATAATAATAATAATAATAATATAAAAGTAGTTCAGAACGTGTGTTCGACATTTAAACATCCCTATCGAATGTTGAGTAGTATACATCTATGTGCCCCAATATTCCTACCAAATGTTGAGTAGCATAGTCCACCAACACATGCAGTCCAAAGACCTCCACCCAGTACCACTAGCCAATGATCGAGCTTACTGCCACGGTCAACGAGAAGCAGGAGCGCCATCTGGAATGGTTTAATGTGCCCTGCACCGGAATCAAACCCAGACCTGGGTCAAGAGGCATCTATAAACACATCCTTCTCCCTGCTATGTATTGCCGCTGTCCAGATGTATGTATATATACATTGAGTTTCACCTTGACAGGGTAGGTAGTAGGTAGGTAATGAGAAACACAACCCAATAAGCATTGCCATCAATATAACACAAAATACCATGGTAAGTAGCGAGTACAGTGGATAGTGGATATCGTGCGTGACATAACGCAGGAGTCTTGCATTGTAACGTAGGCATAATACAGTATGCATGCACCTATATAGCCTAGTAATAGCCTAGCTAGCATGAGGATGAATACTATTTTAATATTATGATAAGCGTGACAACGTAGGACCATAGTGTTCATATGGAGATTAAATAATTTAGTTTGTGTAATCAGGGCCGTAACTAACTCCTTTAGCATCCCCACCCCGACCCCTACTGCCACGGCCCTGGTACAATAGACATATCAAGCCTATTAAATGTATCAGTAAGCAGTTATACATCAGTTTTGCAAATTTAGATTTCTAGCGTGTAGTAGAACATGATGTTGCATATAATATATTATCAATGAGATGCTATATACACAACATCAACAAATAGTTTCAAGTAACGATGCAACGATGTTATGGAAACAAAACCTGAGCTCTCGGTAAACGTGGGGTGCTATTTCAGCCCTTTCCTTCCTATATTTCGTTTTGTTCGCATGAGCTCTACATGAAGAAACGATCCACACGTGTCCCTCATCTATATACTGTACACCGGAAGTCGAGCCATGCAAATAAAGATTCGCAGCCATTGTCCACGTGGGGTGTAATCGTTTTGCCGTTGACCTTCGACCCAAAAGGTAAGGGTCACTGATATGTATTTGTTGTGTTATTTTACAAGTATGTTACGCCGCTTTCAAAGGTTCACTTGCCTTTGAAACACTTTCATTGCCAAACTTTCTTCCGGACTTTTGGTGTATAATACAGATATCCAGGAAAGCACATTTCCGAAACACGCGTACCGTCAATCGACAACAATGAACTCGTCAATACCAACAACGCCCATATTCCTGTATATTTAAGATTGTATATTACTACCACCTTAATTCGCCTTCCGTTAAAGAAAATGCACGGAAATTTGACAATAGAAGTAACCATTTACTTCATACATTGCTCCCCAGGCTGATGTACTGTTTTACCAGAGCGACATGGTTGATACGACTTGGAGTAAAGGCAGTGCTGAGATTAGAGGCAGAGACGGGCACATCTTATACAGTATCGTAGTTATTGATGTCAAGGCTTCCACTGTGACATTGAACAAGCTATTAGCTGTATAGGCTTAGTACGCGTACGTACCTCATCATGGCCCAAGTGTGTTGGTCAATCTCTATTGCCCACGAGGGACCACACACCAAGCACGAAGTTTGCAGTCGCTCTCAATAGCTAGCACTTGTTTTGAGGTTCATTGTTACGATCATAAGCATGATATACATTGTATAGGGAAACTCTGTTCGATTCCAGCACTAGAAGTGTTAAATCGTATATAAAGAAATTCTTGTCGACTACAGCACGAAGAGGGTTAAATCAGTACATATGATGTTCCTTTTCAGTTCCCCTGTCCAAGGAATGCAACCGTAATCAACTGTAAACTGGACGTCATGTCAACTAGACACTATCTGGAGTGCGGTGGTATAGAGGTAGTGAGTCTGCCTCGTAACCAGGAGGTTCTGAGTTCCAGCCTAGCTCAGGCCATCTTGCGGCTCTTAAAGTTAATTAGTATACCCTCTCTGCTCCAGTTCACCCAGCTGTGAATGGACAATCGGTAGGATATTGAATTGACTAAACCTTCTAGTGGTGACATCCTTGAAACTCCGACCATTATGCTTACGATTGCCTACGGTGTTCAATAGGCATAATAGTGGTGGATTCGATGTGCTTAAATGGCAGCTTACGTTGTATATTTCCCATGGAGGTGAAAAGATGAAATTATTGCATATTCTATTATTATAATAATAATAATAAAATAAATATTTGTATAGCGCAAAAATTGACCGGGGTAATACTGCACCGATGTAAGCAAGCTTTATAGCATGGATTTGACACAATATAAAAACACGCATACGTAACCCCAACAATATTCGTCCCACTTGTTTCACCAACACCAGCCATTCCTCTATGACCAAAGTCTCGCGCCTCCAGGAACAACCAATTACATCCCTGGCCCCAGCTCGCCACCTACCTGCCTGTGCCCTCTCCCCCAGGTATGATCTCGACCTTCCCTCCTCAGATATACCTTCCTGCTTGCAGTGTTTTGATGAACTCAAACGCTACTATATTAGCTTACCTGGACCGGGGGAGGTGTGAGAGAGGAGAGGGGGTTAGGCACAGAAGGGGGCTAGTTTCCTCGTCGGCGTTCTAACAACCTCGCACATGTGTTGATGAAGGTTAGAACGCAACATGGCCACACAGACAGAACAACCGGGAATTGTTCAATTTGGCAGATACTGTTTCAGAGTTGGCAGGCCGCTCCGTCCTAACACGACTAATAGTGTTCTTTGACATTACACTTGAAAACAGTTACGTAAACACATTTAACTTTGAAGTTTCATCTAGAACATATGGACAGAATCACCATGGGACCAATTTATCATGGTTTAGTGCAGTTTATAGGTGTTGCTCAATCATAGATGGCCTGATAAGAATGCGGATATGCTTAGTTAATATCAATTGCACCGGTTTGTACGTGTTTCTTGCGTCCGTTATGAACGACGTAACGCTCTTCCCAGGCTCCACGCAGCGCAGTATTGACTACACGCAGTGTTCTGGAGTTGGGTTACCTTAAGATGTTTGTCCTAGATACGCAAGAGTTCTGATCGGTTGCATTTTCCAAGCAGGCCTACTTGAAAAACCATCTATTTTGTTGACTGTCCAAATAAACACTTCGGGAAAATACTGTATCAGGTGGCCACAAGCTAGATTTGAGGGTGACCTACATTTGGACAGCTTAATATCACATTTTAGTATTTTTAACCAATATCTCAACATAATAATAATAATAATAATCCATTTATGAAGCGCATGATTCCATGCCAATGCATGATTGAAGCCTAACAGATGAAGGAATAGTCCAGTTAGGATCATCATCGCACTCCATCACACGCTTTCCTATATTTCTCATTCATAGGTATCGTGATGTATGTGGACCAATGTATTAAGGGATGGTAAATGACATTAAGAATATCACTGAGAACATCAAGGAAGTTAACCTGATGTCACAATAACACTGCTGCAGCTAGAAGGCTCGTAACTATATACCTTGTTCAGTTGATGCTCATTGCTAAACCATTGATATCACTATATGACGTTCATATAAGTTGCCAACCATGAACGTCTTCAACACAATAATTTCTGGACATTCTGACGTCTGAAATGACGTGCCATCATACATTATCACAGTTAATGGATATTACTTCTAGCAAACACGTATATTCCACATTCGTTAAAACATAATAGAACTAACTAGTTTCATTTCCATGTGACATTATGTGAAGGTTATTACAACTGTACCTCTTATACAGCAATACAACATACTACAGTCCAACGATATCATGGTTAAATCGTGAAGCGCCGAACAAAGTCAAAGCCAACTCGGCACATCCTCTACAGCAGAGGTTCAACCGCTCCTTTTACATACGCCACTCCTTCTGTGTTTTACCTACAGTTGACCTTATCTGAGATAATAGTAACACGAGGCACGAGAAACAGTAACCTAGCTTAAGATCGATAGTTATTGTCGAGAGCACGTTCTACGTAAAATAATTACGAGTACTTCATGTGTATCGGATATGATGCTTCTTATCCCTGTCTACCCTCTAAACGTGAACTAAATCCAGATCAATCTTCTTATGTACTTCATATATCTACTATATTCGTAAGCTACGTGATTATAGAAAACCAACTTCGATCTGCCTTAGTTATGTGGCAGAATTAATCTAATACAGTACGTTAATGTTATACATCAGAAATAGCATCCCCTTCGTGGACACAGTATATAACCGAGCTTCTAAGTGATATCTTTATGGCGTGCAGTGATTGCTTTGTCGAGGAAAGATTGAATCCAAACCCGTACTGACACGCCGGAATGTCAAACACGTACAGATGTCGGCCGTTGAGCTAAGTGCCAACAACGCTCGAGGAAAGATAAATATACTGCGCGTATAGCAATGACATTCTAAATATTTAGCGATATTGCTCCGTACAGGTGACTAACAATTATCTACCAAATTACCCTTGATTGTAGTTTCAATATGAACCAATAAACATATATATTCTTAATCAATAAACATTACTATTTCCAACAGAATTAATTTCAATGACATTAAATATCGCATTCAGTCGTGCATGAATCAGCAGGTGCGTCACCTATCGCAGCAGTAACGTACATTCCGCGTTGTCTAATGAATCGTAGGTTAGCAATATAATTATTCTGGTATATTATTCTATGAGCGCCCATTCTTTATACGCAGATAAAATTTAATGTATGCACTGTACGAACGCCTCTCTTACCGTCAAACTCTGGAGCATGCTCTACACACATCGGTATAGCTCTCAAAGCTCTCCAATTTCCGTGTATACATGAGTGAGTGATTGTGAAGTTTAACGTCGCTGCGGGAATCTTTCACATTTTTGCGACGACCATGTATACCAGAACATCTGAACAGAACTATAGTTATAGTATACCATATACCATCCTCTCACCCCAGAGGTACCTGTTACGCTAGCACTCCACTGGTACCCCTGGCTGACATATAGATCAAAACCTGCGCAAAACTCCAACCAATGAGATCATTTTCCCGCTGAAAACCTCTGGAAAATCATTCAATGAAATAGCATGTATCATTCATGCTAGTAAATTGCATTGTTGGTTATGTTATACTTATTTTGATTGGTCACTGAAAATGGTTCTATTTTTAGCTCCTTGGCTGTGTTGCGCAGGTTTTCCCCTGTATGTGAGCCAGGGTTAATGTGGAGTGTAGCGTAATCAGTAACTCTTGCGTGCGAGGATGGGGAGAAGGTAGCCGGGTGTCATATAAGATGTTCCTACTCGTTATAGCCAGTCGGTAGAGCGTAGGACTTGGGTTCGAATCCCAGGACCAGGATTGACATTGGTCCTGATTAAATACTGATGTCTCATTATCTGACGTACCCTTACCGACCTTTCATGTATCTAACTGTACTGATTTAAGTATTTCACCTGACATTAATTAGCGACCTCTCCTGTCTCGCCTGACCTCTACGACCTCTCCTGTCTCTCACCTGGCCGACCTCCGTGTTGCTTGGACTTGTTTCAATGACAGAGAAGTTGTATCTTGGTTGGGTAAAGAACCACCGAATATAACCTTTCTTCATGATCATCTGTACCTGGGCCTGGTCTGTGAGGGGAGGATGTCCACCTATGCATATGAAACACAGGATCAATCGGTTAACCTATCTCGAGCTGGCTGACCGCCATCCAATCGGAGTACAGCTAATCTTAACATCGGATGTGAAGTATCTTTGTTAGCCAATCGTAACGCTGGTGAGACTACACGTGTGTTGCAGAAATGTCATCAGGCTTGCCTTGTCACGGTCACTGTTGGGTTGTTCTTTAATTGTACGACGTAGACACTGAGTATAGCCAAGTATGTCATTGCCTTGGTTTCAGACATGTGTATATATGTTACAGTTAATCTGTATAATCAGATAATCTGTATAATACCTGATATTTTTCATTGAATTTCAGTTCACTACGTCTATTTGTTAAATGCCTGACATGACAAAATGATTTCCTTTTTTTTTGCCAGATAGAATGGCATGAGTTTGATGAAAGAAAATTACGATTTTTTACATGTATTCACACAAAATTGCATAGAGCGGGGGGTGGCATCACCGACCCCCTAAGGGATTTTCGCTCCAGCAGGGAGGATTTTGCGTATTTAAGCACAATTTTTTTACATACATGTTGTAACACAACCCTGTCAATATAACATGCCTTCATTATTAGTGCAGGTCACACCAAAAACCCCAAACAGAGCCCACGAACCCAACGCAAAAGTGTCGCGATTACCGACCGGTGTCGCATTCACCGACCGGTG
>JAUTBQ010188503.1:0-10483 GCA_032361185.1 Lepetodrilus ovalis | reverse complement strand
CACGATTGATAGGTAAAGCAACCTCTCTTATGTGTAATAATTCACAAGAAAATGGTCACTTTGCAAATGGTAAAAGGTCACTTTTTATAGGTAAAGCAATATTTCGCTTGACTTCAATAATTCGTCAGAAAAAGGGCACATTGTAAATGGAAAAGGGGCACTTATTCTAATATGATATCGTAAAACTAATATACTGAGGTGATCACCAGTCACTGGTGATCACCTCAGTATATTAGTAGTGCCACTCGACCTTTCTAACACTGTTAATTCTACCCGTGCGGTAATCAATTTGTGATATTTTATTTTGATTTACGTTTCTTTCAATATTTGTCAACAATGAGGAGACAACTCTAATATTCCAGTTATAACATGTGAGTCTACATAAAAGTATTGAAAAGTATTCTAAACCAGGTGTAAAAGAGTGTCACAGTCTGATTTTAAGAAGACCACAATGTCATTTAAGAATCTGTCTTTAAATTTTGTGTATGCTAAACTATGTCTTATTTTACGAAACGGTTTAGCCTGATTATTATAGATAGGAAAGAGATTCGGTTTTCGTGATCCTGTCATTTTATCGAGTTATCATCTTTCTTAGCAGCTGCTGGTTAGTGTAAACGTCAGTAGCATCGTAGCTTTAAATCCATATTCAAGAAAATGACGTTGAATGTCATGAGACATCATGTTTATGTCAAAACATAATTTTAGTTCTCCAAAGATTACTGATTATATGATAATATATGGTTTAATTTCGGTACAATAATAATATTATGCCCATGTATTATACACCCAATGACTCAATGCATGCTCGAAAGCATGCTTATAGCGCGACATTATTACCCCAGTCAATGGATCCATTCAATCTCATTTTCCTTCTCAACTCCCTGGGGAGTATACAGCCCAAGCTGTCATTCAAGGCACGGGTATATATAGTTATGTTATCATTCACCTGCCCATGTCATCCTTCCGGGTACCTTTCTGCTTGTTGAATATGGACATGCTTCGAAATAAGCCACTTTCAGAAGGTGACATTGCAAGTTTTTCAGCTTGTTATTCATCATATTCAATGTGGGGCAGGAACGAATTCTAGATACTCTGATACTGTCAGGATCACCCATCCACAAACCAGCTGATCGCGGCTTGATCGCGGCTTGATCATGCTTATGTGAACCTGATACTATTGCTGTGCAGTTATCCTCTGAATCTGTTACTATTGCTGTACAGTTGTCCTAATTGATTCATCAGTGCCCAGCAGGTAATTGCAGATTTACTGCAATTGGTAACCAGGTAACACAAAAACTGTAAAATCTAGTCTTTGAAGCTCCAATTTGTACAGTTGTTTTCCTAGTTCCGGATAATTGCTAGCTCCTGTCAGTGGCATACATAAAATTCATTTGCGGAACTATATGATATAGCACATGCTTTAGTGTGAGCTATTTAAAATATTCCATCCATTTATTTAACTGGAAAAAAAATCAAAATCAAATTTTGTTATAAGTTTTGTGTTTATATGATCACTTTTATTTCAACTACTTGACCTGAAATTTCATGGTTAGGAAAACGATTGTTGATTTTTGAGCGAACGTGCTAATTTGTACGTGCAACAAATGTTCAAAATCCAATAATCCAAAGATAGTACTTACCTTCACTTATCCGATATTGAATAAATGTTACCTCCAAGCAGTCCTAGTTTGTGTGGTAATTCTTGTTCATTGTTGGACAATCATTTTGCTAGTTTCGAATAAACAGTGCAAGCTGCATTGTGTCATCCCGCTAAGTGGCATGTATTTATAAAAGTACTATATTTATAGGGATGCACTCGATTTAAATTACATGTAAATGCAGTTCTAAATTGATTCTATTTTTCATCAAACACTATAAAATATATATAGTTTGAGAATTAAAAGCTGTCAATGTTGACCACCAGGCCAGTGCACTCATTTCACGCACAGAGCGCCAGACTGGTTCCATTGTTGCGTGTATCAATATTGGACTGTGCTCAATCTACAGGTTATTTGAAACTGACAAATTTGATTGAAACTAGGTCATCGACATATCTTGCATTTTGGCCTAGTGTGAGTGTTAAAGTTGTGTTTCAATTGCTATATCGATTTCATTACAACAAATTGACGTATATACTCCATCCCAATTAAAAAGAATAACCTGACATTGCATAATTACTTCACCAGTAGGAGGTGAACAAAACTTGGTTCGGAACTAGACAACCAACTGTAGACTACTTTGCATTTATTACTCCTATTTGGTCAATTGGGGCAATCAAAAGCTGTGATTGTTATGCATTTAACACCAACATGTTACAATGTATGATTTTTAAAACCACCAATAAAGGAAACTTTCCCCCCTGCAGCAGTTATACATTTATTTGATACCCACAGCAACTGATCACCATGGCAACCAATCCCAGCATTGAAGATGAACCCCCATCAAGTAAAAAACAGAAATTAGAAACTGATTTGCCGAAGAAAGATGTAGAGGAAGTTTTGAAAACAGTATCGGAATCTGAAAACAAGGGTCCACAAGGGGAGACAACTTCTTCTACACCAAGGGAGACAACTGAAATAGCGCCGTCCAAAGTTGTGTCAGAGACAGATGTTGGAATGACACAATATGTCAGCAGCCATGAAGGTTTCAGTGGCATTATTAAACAAAGGTAAGTTGTATATTACAGTGTCCCCTCGATATAACGCTGAAATTGGGGTCCATGACATATACCCAGCCTTATAATACCCACCTTATATGATAGTACAGGTAAATAACAAAAATAAAATTGGGATCCACGTCTGACCCTGCCTTATATCCGAATCCGCTGTGTATTGAACCGTGTTATATCGAGGGGACACTGTATATGTCAATCCATTTTTGTTTTTACAATGTGTAATATGGAAGTTTACAACTACAGAAAATTAGTATATAATTCATGTAAAAGGGAAGTCACTCTGAAGGGTATTCCCAAGTAATTTACCTTGCAGAGAGATGTAGTGTAAGTTCTTCCCTTCATAGAGATCGAAACTCACTTTAAAACTTACTAGATCTAGCCCGGATAATGCATCCTCGAAAACACCAGCTATTGTGACTCCACTACCTTCCGTCAAATACCTGGGATCACTGCCTATTCAGAACTCCGTTTTGGTTTAGCGAGGGTCACGATGAGTATATTAGTAAATTATCTGGACACGCCTGTGTTGCGTGGGCTCTAAATATATCTACCCATCCATAGGCAGGAAGATAACTCTGAGTCGTCGTTATTGTGCGTGTCTAGATAATTTATTAATATATTCATCGTGACCCTCACTAAACCAAAACGGAGTTCTGAATAGGCAGTGATCTGGTGATCCCAGGGTATTTGGCGGAAGGTAGTGGAGTCACGGATGCGGATAATGATACAAATAACATAAAAACTTGAATTTCTAGAGTCCTTAGGATACCTTTAGTGTTGGGAGAAATGGCCCAGGCTAGTGGGCTAGGGTTAATTTTGATCGCTGCATATGGGTGAAAGATTCCTCTTGCGAAATAAACAATTCACCCACCGTAGAGCGGATAAAAGATTTGAATGTAAAATTATTTGTTTTAACCCTCGCCCCACTACCTTCTTATACATACATGTTTGTAGAGTTTGAACCAAGCCACAGAGGGCTCCAGTAACTGGGTCAGGGTTAAATTGTGGGCCAAGTGAATTGTACATGGTATTCCTAGCTCAAATTTAGTTTTAAAATTGAACAGATATTGTGTCTGTGATTGCATACACCTAAAACTGCCCACTTTTGCCTTATCAATTTAAGGTATTCTGATTTCATCGTGAACGAAATCGACGAGAAGGGGACCACAGTTCGACTGACAACGAGAGAAATGCCTCCAGCACTAGAAAACAAAGTAAATAATTCCCAATAAACTGGAAAAACAATTTGCAAATATTAAATGAATGCTCAACAAAATAAATTAAAGACTAGCAGATTTCTTTTGTAGCTATGCTTTCTAACAAATGTTGGAACTCATCTTAACGAATTCTGGTGCCATTCTTGATGTTCTTCCAATGTGTTTGCAAGTTCTTATACTAGATTTACATGTCCAATAGGTATAAGTTTATGGACATACATGTATTGACAAATTTTCAATAAAATAAGTTTTAATTTCAAATCCTATGCCGTGAAAACTCAGGTTAACATCTATCATTTCAAATGAGCACTGTAATATTTCTTGCCCAGTAATTCTGAATGAAAGTAATCAAAAATCATGATAATTAATGTTCAGGTTGCATCATGCTTATTATTACTGATAAATGTAGCAACTCTACCATGTATGTTCCCCAGGGCAGTGAGCCAGTCAACACAGATGCACTGTGCACAGAAGACAGGGATAAACTGCAGAAACTACTGGATGACCCAGATAAGAAGGCCACAGTCTCTATACAGGTCAGCTGCTCCAATAGAGCTTGGAACAATTTGCCTAGCCTATCGGTAGTTTGAGTAATACTGCAATTTCCAATTCTGATATTAAAGGTTAATTGAAAATATGGACTTAAAATTTAGTTTCTAAATTATGTTCTATTTTTCAATGTTTGGTCATAACACTACACTATTACCCCTCTTGATGGAGATCAATTATTTCACTTTCTCAACTCCCAGGGGAGTATGCAACCCAGGCTGCCATTTAGGCACTAGAAGGATTGCCGTCACATGTCCATCTCATCCTGCCGGGTACCCACCAATAGGTGTGTGTGTATGCTGGAGCAGTGGGGATCTAAGCACTTTGCTCGAGTGCTACCCTACAGCATGAGCTCGGTTCGAACCCGGGACCTCCAGTTGATGACCTCCAGACCCGAGACCTCTAGACCACCGCTTTGGTATTTGAGGATAAAACTTGTAAATCCTCCACATACTATTGCAGGCTACGTGTGACAAGGAGACTCGGACAGCGATGCACAAAGCCATCAAATCCTTGTTCCCGTCGCTCAACAGTAATACAATGGAGGAGGATGGGAAGAAGGTGCTGAAGATATCCAAGATCAAAACTGGTACGAAACAGGCATTGGCTTGACTTTCTCTTATTGCTTTACATTTTTATGTTATTGTCAGGCAAGCCAGTATTGTAAGGGCCTGGCTGGGTGGTACATCGTCAGACTTCCAGAGTCAAACATCCCGAGTTTGAAGCCCACATAGGGAAGAATCATCAATATTTGTGGCAGGGATATTCCTGACATTATCATGATAGGGGAGGTAACTCTCTATTTATGCTATACAGTTCTAATCCTTGGTTCATTAGTATGATCAGGTGCTCACAGGTTTATTCCAACACTATGGAATACAGGTGTTGCAAGTTGCCTCACAAACTGACAAGCTGTGATGTGAGCAAAATAATCTTGAAATTGACTCAAATAAAAAATGTTCATCATTTCCCGTATTACAAGATTAATGTTTTGTACAGATTAAGTTTGGAAATTGATTGTAATAGACATCTGACATATTGGTTGGTTGTGTCAGACAGGCGAGAGAGACCCGAATGGCCGTCAGATCAAGGTCACTACTGTCGGTTTGTCCTGTACAAGGAGAACAAGGACACAATGGACGCCATCAGCCTTATCTCCAAAATGGCCAGGTAAGACTCGAGTTCACTTGGCCCTGTTCCACAAAATAATATTGCAGCACTATGAGAGTCTTAATGTATTGGTGTTATGACTCTTCAATGGTACAAGCACTCGGTGGACCAGAGAGTGCTAGGCTATCCTTTCACGAAGCTCTCTTATCCACTAAGAGACCATAGCGCTCTCTTTGCTGATAGCTAATACACTGTAAAGAGCGCTTTGCAAAAGGATACCCAGGGTGTTGGATATAAACCTATTATCCTTGTATAAGACTTACCGTCTCTGCAAATTTATCCCACCGTTACTGAAATTCATGATGTTTTGCTGTTGATAGAATATACAAAACTTTCCGTTTCATAACCAATCTAGTGGGAGAATGAATTAGATTTCCAGTAAATACAAGTTCTCCTAGATTTGAAAACGAAAACATGTTTATATCCTAGGTTGAAGACCCACCTGTTCAGGTATGCTGGAACCAAGGACAAACGTGCCAAGACGTCTCAGGAAATCACAGCACACAAGTAAGATGCACCACAGGCAGATCCTTCTAATGGACAATTCTCAGAGCCAAAGGTTTCAGGTTCAAATCCCGCCCTGGGAGTCCAGCATCAATGTTAGCAAATGTTACCTTTCTGATGTGATCAACTTAAGGATGCGCTGTTTGTACTATGGCAATGCAGTTACCATCCTCGGTCTGTCACTACCAGCCAGTTTGTGCACGTTTACTCCAACATTCATCGTCACACATGGGTGAAAGATTCCTGCTGTGACGTAAGATCATAATTCACTCACCACTGATACATTCAGCGCTATGTATGTTGCAGGTTTCCTCTTGCCCTAAACTGACAAACTGTGATATCAGTGAAAGAATCCTGAAAGTGGCTCTAAACTCTAATTAAAAAAAATATAAGAAATAATATAGCCAGTTCCTCAGTTCCATAGACAAGTTCGTGGACAGAGTTGTGTTCCTAGTGTCCATGTGTCACATTTTTTTATAATTGTAAGTGGTGGCTCATCTACCTTTCCATTGTCGCAAATGAGTGAAAGATTCCCGCAACGACGTTAAACTCCATATTCACTCACTCACTACCTTGCCATTAACATAAAAACTCTACCTCCAGCATGTTTCTTCTCAATGCCACTGAGATATTTCTACTGGAGTCGATGGATCAGTGGGTGCTCGTGTGACCACTTCGACTCCCTGAGGAGTATCACCAGATCGTATCGTGAACATTTTCCCTTTATCATGTGTTGCAGAGTCACAGCCAATAAGCTCGGTGCTTTGAATGCCAAACTCAGGAACATGATGGTGGGAAATTTCAGGTGAGTGGGTAATTTATTGATTAACGTTGCTACATGAATCTTTCGCTAATTCACAATGATAACGTATATCCCAAATCCAGTGAGATCAAATAGAACTCAGTCGTTTTATTTATAGTTATTTTTCTTCTGGCATTCTTGCTTGAAAGCAAATCCAACCTTTTTGAGAGATTTTCTTAAGTGCAGACATAGAAAAAAACACAATAATAATAATATTTCAATGATTCAGAATTATCAGTATTGGCAGTTTCTCGATTAAATTTTTAACTGACCATTCGTCTTGACAAATATTTTGCTTGGTGCAGTATTTAATTGAATCATTTTGATTGAAGTCACTGGACAGTGGCTGGATCTGGATAGACCTCCAGATTACACGACCGACCTATGACCTCTGTTGTGGCTGTCTGTCAGTGGCTCGTCATGTTTTGTTTCAGATATGTTAAAGATGCCCTGACACTCGGCCAACTGAAAGGAAATCACTTCGTAATAGTTCTGAGGTGAGGAATAGGATGCTTGTGAAGTGTATTCTAAATCATGACAACGGCTATTTCATGTTGTCGATCATAAGACCAGTAGCCACGTATTCTAGACATCATTTTACGTACAATGTGTAAGTTGTATCCAGGAGCGATCATTGCAAAGTTTGTTATCTCGGAGATAATAATTATAATGATAATAAAAGTAATAGTAGTAAGAATACTTTCTTAGAACTAATGTTGTTTTTTTTTTGTCATAGCTGGAGAATTTCTCCCATACATGGTGACAACAACAACAATAATAATAATAATAATAATAATATTAATAATAATAATAATAATAGTGCTAATACTTTAAATCAGGCTGTTATATGACCTATTGCCGCTAGAAAGTTAACTGCCCCTTCATCTAAAATTTCGCCCCTGATCGCACATGGTAGACAACGTTGTAGAAACATATTCTTTTGCTTGTTATTAACAAATGGTAGGCTAACTCATTCTTCCCCCTCCCCCCAGGGTCTGGAGTCACTGCTACAGCGCCCATCCTCCCCACTCACCCTGGTCAGTCACGGGGCGGAGTGTCTCTTCATCAGCAAGAAGCTGTTTCTCAAGGAAGCCAACATCAAGACTCTTAGCATCGTCAGTGATATGGCAAGAACATGCTTTTACTTCGTATAGTAGAACCATTTTAATTATATAATAAACTGTGTAATAATATAAATGGCCGTGTATTTCTACTGTCACTCAAAGGGATTTCACGTGATTATTTTGGAGCTGGAATTACGGTTCACGTACAGAACTGGTTAATTCGTTTAGATTTATACCATGTGTTGTTACACTGGCGCCCAACGTTTAATAGACTTGTAAATGGGATTATTTTTTTATAGACATATTTCGCAGGTTATTATTCTTAGCTCAGAAGTAACATTTTATTGCGGATTTGATTTTGGATTTAAGAAATAATAATTTATTTAATTATGCAGCTCGTAATAATTGATAAATCTTCACGAATACTGAACTTTATTTTCTTCCACAGGTCATGCGTTATCCGTCCCAGGTATTCATCCGCGAAAATGTCAGACTTGATCGTGACTGGATTCAGTACAAACAGGGCTTGGTGAAAGAGATTCTTTCCAGATTTAACAGAACTTAACGAACTTCCGGTCCCTGCAGGAACCTCGCATCTTCCAAGGTGGAGAGAAGTCCAGCAAAGGTTGAGAAAGAATACCCAACAAGATATAGCACATGAGTGACACACACACATGCAGGTCTCTAGCCATCCTCGAAAACAGAGGCACTTATTACGTTAGCACTGCACGGTACCCCTGGCTCACATCTAGGGAAAATCTGCGCAAAACGCCAACCACTGACATCATTTTCCTGATGTAAACGCAGTAAAAATCTATCCAATGAAACAAATGTTACCACTGTTCTATTTATAGCTCATGTGGACTGTTTACGCGAGTTTTCCCCATAGATTTGAGCCAGGGTTACCCACAGGACTTTGAATAATTATAATAAAATACCATCTATCTATAGTTACGATATAGATAGATGGTATTTTATTATAATCATTCAAAGTCCTGTGGATTAGTTACTATATAGATACATGTGGGTTACCGTGCAGTGCTAACTTAACAGGTAACTCTGTGACGAGAGGATGGTCTCCAGCAAGACCATATGTTACCTTCCTTAAGTTCCTATATTAGACACGTTTTATTTCTGATGCTAAAGAAATCTTTTAATTAGCATCTTTAAACGCGTTTTCAGATTTGAAAATATGTATATTTTGTATAGCTAACGGATGTACCAAAGTTTTATATATTATGTATTACCATAACAGTGCCATATATTTACTATTACAGATATCGGTAGTTTGTTATCAGATCCATATAATTATGATAGTATTACACTCAAATTCATCAACCATTCAGTTGTAAAGCCATTCAGGGAATCCAGGGATTCAAACCAGAGTTGCTGGATTGCGACTCCAACGTTTAAAGGGATAACCCTTCTGGCTGAGACTGGCTACGCAATATATGGTCTTACAGTACTTAGGAATGGCGTGATGGTCTTTTGTGTAATTTGGCGTAATGTTTTAAATAATTATTAATAAATGACTTGACATGTATGTTGGAAAATATTTTGTTAGAATTCGTCGGTTGTTCCAATTTTGAAGTAATGCATATATTACGAAGGTTTACAATTATTTTTCAACTGCTAAATATGTTACGTGTAAAATAATGTGAGTAACTTGGTTGGGTCAATTAGTGCTACTAACTCACATGGAACAAGAAAAAAACCCACCGAATAATTATTTATGAAAAGTGTTTTATTTGCATATGCATGATGAAGACAATAATGAAGTAACAAGTGTTTTATTGCATGCAAGTTGCGGCAAATGGCACAATGCTGGAAATTTATCACAGTAGGAAAATATGACAATAGCTATAGTGGTATGCGCAAACCAGTGCGTGCACAAACATGACGCGTACGTAATCGTCCTCGCCCCAAACTAGTGTATGTACAAGCAACGAACATGGCGTGCGTTCAGCCATTGGCCCCAAACTAGTGTATGCATACAAACAAGGCATAACTGCCGGTTTTGTTCTTCAAAATTCACACTTGCATGCATCATACAGAACAATGTGTAGCAGGAACAGTTCAATAACATTACTATTTTTGTTATTGACCACAAAACAATGATTAACAGTTTAGATTGTCAAAAATGTACTCTCTCATCTAGGTGTGAATCGTACAGAACATGCTCAGTAGTATCCAATAGAACTACTCTGTTGTAAATTCAAAATGAGTGAGTGATTATGGAGTTTAACGTCGCTGCGGGAATCTTTCACCCATTTGCGACGAGTAAATTCACAGAAGTGGCACACTCACGAAAGTGTCATATTATCGAAATATACTCAACAAAATTAATTACGAGCCAGTAATATTTTTGATCATATTTATTTAGCCTTATATCATTTTAATAAAAAGAATGTCCAAACCTTTACAAGCTTCAGCTACGCTTCAAGAACATGCAGGCACATTTGAAGAAGATTGGCACCAGATCCCTCAAGCCAAGTTTCGAACT
>JAUTBQ010188492.1:0-10483 GCA_032361185.1 Lepetodrilus ovalis | reverse complement strand
AATAGTCTCAGACTGAAATTCGTTTGGTCATTATCTAGGTCTATCAACCGTGATTGTATGCCTTTAACACCCAATAAAATTCTGTATAATGCTGAACATACGAAAACCCTCGTAGTGTGACAGCGTGTAACACAGACTGTTGTGTTCTCGCTGTCAGTAGAGCATGGTCGTTCATAGATGATATATGTATAGACGTAATAAACAGCTTCGTCATGACAGTTACAAGTTACGTCAGATCCTAACCTCAGCATAATGTCCATAGTATATCTGGGTGTATGCTAGCGTGTATATAAGTAAATAGGTGTATGATGACACTGCCATTAGTTGATTACTTTAAAGATAGTTTGAGTGTTTTTTACTGCTGAATATGTCTGTATTAACGTACCTGGGCGTTCATAGAAATACGCGTATTTCAGTATGTGTTATATGAATTCGTTTCTAATATTTTCTAGAACATGGCATCAGATGTCAGTTACTAGTATTTGAATTGTCCACACTATTGCATGTTCATTGATCTCGCAGACATTTATCGATGACCGAAGAGAGATAACTACCAGTATTCGATATTTCTATTGACATTTATCTGTGGGTGTTCACGACATCACGTGATTCGTTATTGTGGATCCAATACATGGGCGCTTATTGTCAAGATGATTTCTTCTACAGAAACATCACTCATGTTTAATACGGCTTTGCCAGGTCGAAAGTAGATTCTAAATTCTGTAGACGAGGGCTTCATGAAGTGCACGTGTCCTGTACATGCACATCTAGCACACTGTCTACAGCGTTATGTCTGAACCTGGCTCCTGAACGTCGGAGGAGATTGCCGCGCTAAATCCATCTTGCTCTCTCCTGGTGGCTGTCTTCGTAAAAAACAATCTTCTTCTAGGATCGTAAATCTATTGGTCAAATTGCTCATAGGAAAGTTCGCTAGATTTAAATTCCCTGTGACAACACACTCAAGTACACGTGCAAAGGAGAACCCATTTTAGTAACAGGAACATGGATTTGGCGTGCAATAGTTAGGTTTAAGTAGGACGTAGTTATGAACTCTTACAGCGATCCACCATCTATTCGGAATCAATTACACTAGCTGAATAAAGTGGTATTCAAGGAGAAAGTAACATAGCGGTTCCTATACAATGCTATTTACAGGGGAAAGCTGTATCACCCGATACTGGCCCCAACAGGAGATAACATCAGTAGGACAACAATGTTATCATACTGTAGGATAACAATTTCGACTTCAATGTGTCACTATAGATTATATATTTGCATTGCTATTCTCTCATAAGAGCCATTGGTAGTGTGTCTGTGGTTAATGCAGTAATACCAACCATGTTGTTACACATACATATACAGCCACGTTCACACACATACACACACATACGTTGTCTGGCTAGATCTGCATCATGCACTGACTGTTGACGGAAGTACAGTTACATCGCTAGTTAATCCAACCTGTAGGAGGCATGTCTTCAATTAACCTAACACATTCTGGGGTCAATTCAAATTGAATTACAAAGGATCGCGTAGCTGACCATGGCCTATACACATACGCATTCAGTTGTATTGGCCTCTCCGTCTGTGTGTTGGCCTCACCCTCTGTTTGTATTGGCCTTTCCTTCTGTGTTTTAGCATATCCCCTCGGTGTGTTGGCTTCTCCCTCTGTGTGTTAGCCTCACTCTCTGTTTGTATTGGCTTTTCCCTGTGTTTTAGCCTCTCCCTCTGTATGTGATGGCCTCTCCCTTTGGCTGTGATGACCTCTCTCTCTGTATGTTAGCATTTCTATATGTATATCATGGCCTCTCCCTCTGTGTATGATGGTATTTCCCTCTGTGTGTTAGCCTCTCCCTCTGTGTGTGATGACCTCTCTGTATGGGTGTTGATGACCTCTCCCTCTGGGTGCGATGACATCTCCCTCTGTATGTTAGCCTCTCTCTATGTGTGTCATGGCCTCTCCATCTGTGTCTGATGGTCTTTACCTATGTGTTAGCCTCTCCCTTTGTGTGTTGGCCTCTCCCTCTGTGTGTGATAGTCTTTCCCTCTGTGTGTTGGCCGTTCCCTCTGTATGTGTTGGCCTATTCCTCTGTATGTTGGCCTTTCCCTTTGTGTGTTGATCTTTCCCTCTGTGTGTTGGCATATTCCTCTGTATGTTGGCCTTTCCATCTGTGTGTTGGCCTTTCCCTCTGTATGTGTTGGCCTAGCTATTCCTCTGTATGTTGGCCTTTCCCTTTGTGTGTTGGTCTTTCCCTCTGTGTGTTGGCATATTCCTCTGTATGTTGGCCTTTCCCTTTGTGTGTTGGCCTTTCCCTCTGTGTGTGATGGCCTCTCCCTCTATGTGTTAACCTCTTCCACCATGTAGTGTGTTTGCACGGTGCTTTTACAGGAAGTAGTATGTGCACGTTTGACAGGAAGTGAATTTAAACTTATATATAACCTATTGGCAATTATCTAAGACGATACTTATTTCTATCTGACAAAAAGACAAAAATCATCAATTTATATATTTCCTATTTATGATAGGAAAGGATGGCGAAAATTGTATTTTCTCATTGTCAAATATTAAATAAGAATAACTTCCAGTTTTCATACGGTGATGAATCTTTACTTTTATTAAACAAATAATTAAATTAAATCTGAAATATGTTTCTTTTAAATATATGAAGTTCCTCTGAGAGTTTTATGACGTTTTTTGCCGTATTTCATAAAGTGCATTGGTCACGTGACATTGATTTCGACTCCAAGCAACCAACAACATCAGACAAATTCTATTCGCCAAATCAATATTGTCCATACTTTAATATCTGAGTTTGAAAGTCTGCCCAGGCCAGGCATCCCTCAAGAGCTGGTTAACCTCTTTGTCCAAAGTAATATTCCATCTTCAAGGATGACCTAATGAACGACCAGAAAGTAGTTCCATTATCCACAGAGGTCATGCTAGCATGTTTGATAGTGTACTGTAGAGGTCATACTAGCATGTTTGATAGTGTACTGTAGAGGTGATGCTAGCATGTTTGATAGTGTACTGTAGAGGACATGCTAACATGTTTGATAGTGTAATTTAGAGGTCATGCTAGCATATTTGATAGTGTACTGTAGAGGTCATGCTAGCATGTTTGATAGTGTACTGTAGAAGTCATACTAGCATGTTTCATGTTAGCATGTTTCATAGTGTAATTTAGAGTCCATGCTAGCATATTTGATAGTGTACTGTAGAGGTGATGCTAGCATGTTTGATAGTTTACTGTAGAGGTGATGCTAGCATGTTTGATTGTCGTACTGTAGAGGACATGCTAGCATCTTTGATAGTGTAATTTAGAGGTCATGCTAGCATGTTTGATAGTGTAGTACTGTGTAAGTAAGTACAGATGCAGTCACGAAGGTGTATGTTACGTGGTAAGTATACCTTCTTTTCTGAACATGATGACATCACATAACTGCAACACGGTGATTAGTTCCACTGAGCAGTGCCCACTTGAATACTTGAAAGCGGCAGGAAGTAGATGAGTAAGGAACATTCAACAGTAGGGCTAAGACGTCCATACCGTACCTTATTCTGAATAAGTATCTGAATCAGGAAGAATTGATATTCGTAGGGGTAAGCGTTCAGTTCTTACATGTAACAGGTCAATGAACACTCTGCAGGGCGTGATATGAAGTATTAGTTCCGGATCTACTTTCTGACATGCTTTGATGTACTCACTGAGAGGGGCCTAGTTACACGTCTCCAATATGTACAACAGAAGGCCTGGCCGCTTACAACTAATTAACAGTTGCGCAGTAGGATTATATCGTCCACACAACTAATCATTATCAATCGTTAGGTAGTTTCCACTACACACAAGATATAATCGAGGCTGAACGAATTAGTCAGTCTGGATAGATCGAGGGCTGTAGGCAGTAATAAAAGTCTTTGGTGAGACACTTCCGTCATTTCATGAGAAGCATCTAATATCTGATAATCTCTTTTGTATCCAGGTGATCTAATTTTACCGACCGATAAAAAGTTCGTTGTCAGTCAGCGTCAGGTTAGCACAGCTACAATAGACAGTTACAAAGCAAAGTTTGTAATCCTTTATGAGGTCAATTGGATCCTGGAAAGGGCGGTCTAAACCTCTTAATTCTGTGTCCGGATTGGTTGACAGAGTGACCTCCTGAATTCTATATCCCGGCTTGGTGAACAAAACGTGATCATGTCATTTCACTGTCCGGATGAGATAAATAGGTTTAATAATGTGTTTGACGTGATGTTAAAGTCTTATTAAGAACATAACATACTCCTATTGCTCTACGTAGTGTTGTGTTCATATCAGACCACTGTTCAGTAGAGCACAATCACGTCTACTTGGTGACATTCTCAGGTGTGTGTAGATCTGGTGTTGGCGTGTTCTATACATCGAGACCGTAAACAAGCGGACAATACTGTAAATAACGAAATTAATGTGATCATGATATTAATGGGAAGAATGCGCCCGGTATGTAGTCGCATTTATTTGATGCGCATTAAAAAGTACATCAATCTCTGACCGAATCTACAGAATTACCCTAATTTCGTGTCCATTTACAAATATAACGCTAAACGTCGACATATGCAGAGTTATCAGATAATATACTACACTAGTCAGTTGAAATACAGAGAAGAGAGTTGGCGAGTCTAGAAATGAGTAGTTGTTCACGGACGTCTTGGTGAAAGTCAGATAGTGCAGACCATTCCTATAAGCGTTACTTAATGTCGACGGCGACAGTAAACCAGTCCACCAAATGAAACCGTGTCTTGCCGATATGAGAAAACGGTCCATGTGGTCACGTTGGTGAAGACTATGAATCTACTTTCACTTTGGTAATTTACAGAGGTGATATATATATATATATATAGGCCTCGAGACAGCATCACGGACCCAGAGGTCAAAGTCACAGAGGAAAACATGTAAAAGGGCGACTCTGGAATTTGCATTACACGGTTGATTCTTGGCTATGTAAATTGTCCTAATTTTAATAGCAGGTTGGCTAGAATGTATAAAGAGAAAAGTTATTTAGGTAGCTCGGTATTGCTAGTGCTTTCCGGAAATACGTGACACACACGTATTAACCTGGGTATCCTTTCTCGAAGCTCTCTTATCCACTAAGAGACTGGTAGCGCTCTCTTAGCAGTGTATTAGCAATCGGCAAAGCGAGCGATACCAGTCTCTTAGTACATAGTGGATAAGAGAGCTTCGTAAAAGGATACCCTGGTGTACCAATTATTACAGACGTTGAATGTACATATATTCCAGGGGCGGTATCCTATCAAGTCAGCAAAATACTAACTTTGCGACACATTTTGACCAGGTTTTCTATATTGGATTAGTCTGAAGCTTTAGACATAGATTCAATAATTTTTAGCTAAGCCAAATACAGAAAACGTGGTCAAAATAGGTTGATAACTAAGATTTGTATTGCTGACTTAAAGGCATACTATCACAGTTGATTGGCCACAGATAATGGCCACACGGATTTCTGTCTGAGACTATTTACGTTTGATTTGTACTCCTAAAAGTTGTTATATACTGGTATACTAAGTCCCCGACACTTGATATTAATAATAAATTTCATATTTTATAATAATTCTTAGTCCTGACTAATAATTATCTGGTCTTTGATGTATTCATGATATATGAAGCAATCGTAGTTCGTTCGTCATACTCATTGGAGAGTTATGTCCCCTTGCGTTAATATAAAGAAGGACAAACAACTAAGATTGTTCAGATTGGTATATAAACAGCAACATCCAAAGCAGTTTGTTGAAATTGAATGTTGCCTACCGTACAGCGGTAGAAAGGTTTTTGAAAGTACAAACATAATTATATGTATGTCAAGTGAATTTACTTTGTGATAGTATGTCTTTAAGTCAATTAAAACTTAAGCTGTTTATAGGATACCGCCCCAGTAGTATACAAAATTAGTGACTGTTGATAATATGAACTACAGTCTGTATATACTAGTATTCACTATGCACAGTCTGTATACACTATGCACCGTCCCCTATGACGTCAAGGACGGGGTAGTGATCAGATGTACAGCAATGGACGCTCTTGTCACAACTCCGGACAGAAACCAGTGTTATACTCAGGCGCAATACGTCCTCAGATCAGAGCTACCCTGACGTCGCCAATACACCTACTCTAGCAACACTGACATAGGCCACGTGTCGTAGACAATGTTATCTACACGTGGTATATGCATAGCATCATGCACTGTGTTATCTATATTAATTATTTCAGAAATTTGGAGAATTCACGATATTTTGTGAATGTCTGGTGTTGATGTTGTCTTTTGTTGGTATTTATGGCAACACATTGTAGGCTACAACAGCTCTTCTTATCGTAACACAGGCACTAAACAGTGGGAACGTAACCCATCAATTATCACATTATTAGTCATTGTCAGTAATGGAAGATTGTGTGGTTACAGTGCTCGTCTGCCTGGAATGGATATCGTCCAAATATTGACCTTCACCTCCCATATTCCTAAAATATGTAAAAGTTAATTAGATAATATTTCTTTATAAAATAGCCTAACTGGTGTTGAAATTTTCCCTTCCGCTAGTACATAATGGCCTGGATATCCACACATTCTTTCAACCACTCTACTATGCTAATTTCCAGAGAATACGACAAACACAGACCTTCAATTACTTACTAGATATTTCTGAAAAACAGCACACAGAAGTATATAATCAAATAAACCGGATGTGATATTTTGCAAATTATGGTTTTCAGCATATCACAATAAAAGGAATATACGTCAACTTAGCTCCAGGTATATACTTCATTTAATATACATCTTTCAGACTGCCATCTAACGTGAATTCAATATAATTTAGAAGTGTGTCTGTCATTGAAAACGATATTTAATCAGTTTTGAAACTTATTCTTATAAAGAAGATTGAAACTGTCACTTTCCCTGTGGAAGTGGCATTCACAGTCGACAGGAATCGCGTGAAAGGATACAATATGCTTAACAAAAAACTAACAAGCGCCGGTTCGAACATGTCAGAATTGACGAGACATTTCCTGACACTGTCTGATCGAAGGGTCCTGACGGATCTCTGCAGTACCTGCCTCTCACTGGCATTTAGGTTTTCCTGAGCTTGCCCCGAGGTTGCCCCGAGTTTGCCCCGTTGTACCCCAGATCCGTCATTGATTTAACTCCCTCTACAACAAGTCATTATCTCAGGAACTGTGGATGAGAGTTATCTCAGGAACCGAGGGTGTGAATTTGACACTGGTAGAAAGACCTGCAGGTCGTATATAGAAGATGGATTAAGACCCAGCTAACTCTCAACACAGAAGCGTGTGTTTGAACACAATAACTTCAATGGAGTAATAAGATACTGAGAAAATGCAGAATAGACTGTCGCTGTCTCAGGTTATAATTATGAACATTTATCTAGATGGTAATGTTGATATGGAGAGGGGAGAGGGGAGAGGAGGGGTGTGTAGATGGGAGGTTATCAATTGGGGGAGGCGGTACGGTTCCTCACAATTGCAGTGGCATACCATTGGTTTATTTCTTCTAAATGATGGGTTTATCATTGCAATGGTATACCGTTGGTTTATTTCTTCTAAATGATGGGTTGAAGATTAAATCTAAAAGTGATAACTCAGAGGTATTCCAATTCAAATTGAAAACAGTCGCGGTTTTATCGAAGAGTTTTAATTTAGAATATTCTGCAAATAAAGTGTATGGACAATGCATGAATGTTTGGGTTCTTGCGGATTTGAGACCTTTGTAAAACATGGTTACTTGTGACTGATGCCTTCTGCAATCCTCACAGTACTATCTATTCCAGCCTATGATATATCAAAACCATTGCGGCTTTTCTTCCCCGTTTGTCACAAGGCTCTCAGCCATTGGAGTATTTGCCTAGGTTTGTTTGACTTTCTAATACCTTCGTTGTGTTCAGTACTAGATCAAATGGCTAGCGATCTGCGTTTTGCTTGCTGGTTCCTGTCTACAAAGAAACAGGCTCGGAAGAGATGCGTGACGACTGACCATGCAGCGCGTTGACTGGACATACAGTTGTGGTGAGAGCAGTGACGAGAGCAGTGAAGAGCACTTCATCAACGTCCAGAAAATAGCCATCCTTCTCTTGGACATCCGCGGTCAATAACAATAAGCAGTGGTCAGTTGACAAACGGGACATGGCCAAACAAATCCAGTCAACTGAACGAGTCAACATCAACACAAGTAGATCCGATGACGCTGGTTATTCTCCATTACAAACACAAAGCTTACAGAAAGAAAAATACTCAAATAATATCGTTGTTCCACGGATCTATGAAAACATGGTTTGGTATATTTTTGTAATTATCTCATGCGTGAGAGAATAAAACCAATAATATCAATTCAGGTTTGTATCCCTACCAATAATATTCAGTAGAGGTCATGACTTTCATTTACTTTACATCACAGTATATAATAATATCAGAAAATGAATGCAATTACGCTCTTGATCCTATTAACTTTACACGCAAGGACTATTCTTGATTTAACCGATAGCTTTCATGTGGATGGATAGTCAATATAGTGAGTTACTTGTATATTTGAATGGATGTCAATAGTAGTTATACATGGATGGCTGTCAATAGGTATTACATACTGCTGAGAAAGTGCTTCAGAGGATTGTGAATGATACGCGACTTAAACATGCTATCTAGTCTCACTATGAAAGTCAAACAAGATATTCGACATGGAATAGAGACTGAGATAGGATAGAATTAATAAGCAGGATATGGATAGCTAATACAATAGTAGTGGTGGTCTTACAAAGCAATGAAATTAGCCTAATGGTATTCCCTTCAATATGTTCTAAAGCGTTTTTGTTGGTAAATCAAATGCAGTAATAAAATTTGAATTGGATTAAATAGCGATCCTTTGAAGAGCCGTTCAAAACGATCGTGGATGGATGTTATTAATGTTGCAGCACAGCGCATACATTTCTTTAGACTATCTACTCAGGACATCATAGCTAGCTTTTGATGATGTTTGTAGATGGTCTTATATGGCCGTATAGAAAATAAATTACATAATGTGGGGCGTTTTAAAAATATATAAGGGTCGTGAAGTTGACGTCACATTGTGGGAGGACTTCCTTTAAAAGTTGGAGTATTTTTCGAGCGTTTTGTGTAGCGTTGGATAGGGTAAAATTCAATATGAAAACAACGGTGATGGACCGTTATAGGGACACATTAAGATGCGCAGTTTAGAAAATTTTAAGCTGGGGCATTAGGAATATTTGTAGAGGACCGTTGAGAAAGTATTGTGAAGGGCCATTGAGAAAGTGTTGTGCATGGCCATTGAGAAAGCGTTGTGCATGGCCATCGAGAAAGCGTTGTGCATGGCCATTGAGAAAGCGTTGTACATGGCCACTGAGAAAGCGTTGTACATGGCCATTGAGAAAGCGTTGTACATGGCCACTGAGAAAGCGTTGTACATGGCCATTGAGCAAGTGATGATCTTTTAGAACAAGCCATAGAGGATCGTTGTAGGAAACGTGGTTCCTGGTGGTTGGGAACATTAGGTAGAGGTTATTTAAGGATAGTAGAGGGTAGTTAAGAACGCTATAGCTATATATAAGACATTCGTTGTCAACGCTAATTGTAAATTAAATGGTGCTATCACAAGTATTCTGTCAACTGCTAAAATTCATTGCATCTTACTTTGACTGCCTCGAGTGGATATTAAATTCTCAAAGGCTGCATGCACCGGACGTGTAACAAGGCGTACAATTCAATCAGTGACAGCGTAATGAGAACATGTAAGAACAGTATTGAAGGACAGGTTCGCTCGGCTCACACACAAAATCTGTCTGCTATTCGTTTCAATCAATTTCTGTTTTTGCACGGTAACGAGAGTCGGACCGCGAGCACAGTTGTGCAACCAATGCACCGCGCTGAGATCGATCAACGTCGTCAACTCAGACTATACTAGGCCAGGGTTTACAGTATTTATCGTAACTCAACATGGTTAATAACTTAATAGGTATTAGTATTTATTGCTGGCCACGCCACAGGGATCCATACCTTAAGGTCAACGCCGTTCTGTCTTCAGTGTATACCGGATATATTCGTTCTATTGCAGATTCATTGTCCTGGTTCCTTCTTTAGCGAACTAGAATGCATGAGAATACCACGAGACGGATCAGCATGGTGTGGCTGTGTTTGTCAGTAATGTATACAGACGTGCGGTACACCTCCAAGGCAGATCGCAGTCGTACAACATCCCAACAGTATACGGTGGTGCGATGGACGGAATACTCGGTATCCTTTCACGAAGCTCTCTTATCCACTAAGATACCATAGTGTTCTCTGCCGGTAGCAAGACAGCTTTATGGAAGGATACCCTGGAGTCTCAAACCATTAAACACAAACAAACAAACATACACACACACACGCACACACACACACACACACACACACACACAGACTCTCTCTCTCTC
>JAUTBQ010188481.1:0-10484 GCA_032361185.1 Lepetodrilus ovalis | reverse complement strand
TATTTATTTGGATACCCAATTAGAGTGAATGCAGTGGGTATTGTACCCAATTCACAAAAGCTTATCTAGAGCTCTGACTAGTATTTCAACAAGTAAAAAGGTGTGTTTTCTTGAATTTGGAACATTCACCCCGCCCCAGACAGATCAAAAACGTAGATGCACATTTTGAATCTCTAAGAGAGGAAAGGCGTATTAGTCCCTGATGAACGTATTTGATCTGCAGTATTTCAAGACGATATGCAGTCTTTATTGCAACACATCAGGTACAAACATTTTTAGATTACATAAGTTGTATGACGAATAAACATTGCCATGTGAAACATTATGTTTGCTACAAAACGATGTGTTCCCTTATTTCTTCCTTTCAGTAATCAGTATATATACTGTATATATTACAGTATCGCACATAAAACATACGTAGAATTTGCATTGTGCAATATTACAATTTATCTTTTCAATAGTTCAAATAAACGAGGGAAATATTGGGTCCATTTACCGAAACTTCAAGATATACATAAGCAAATCAATCTGAGATATAACCCCACCATGTTCAAATTATATAGTATACCTTAGCGACTAATCAAGATATTAACACAATATTGATGTACTATACTTTGTATGACATAGAACATTTTCTTTATACAGCTATATGTCATAGAACATATTTTATGCATACTTTGTCAAGCATGCCATGTTTAGATGTATCTGCACCATGTTCAAAGTAGTATACCTCAACGACTAATCAAGATATTAACATGATATTGGTGTTAGCAGATAGCTTATGCTTTTTAAAACATAACTAAGAACTATTTTCAGTAAGCGAATAGATGTTATGTAGCATAATTTACACATATTTCCTCAAAGTCAATATTTTTAGAAGCACCCCTATGATGTTCAAATTAGCATACCTTGCAGACTAATATCGATATGAACACTTCGTAGAATATATAATTAAGATATGTAATGAAATTTATTAACACAGCAGTTGTTAGAGCACTAGTTGTTAGAAAGTTAGTTAGGTTGGAAAGTGTTCATTGACACTTTAGTGGTTGTTAAACAGGTATTAGATAAATGAACGAAAATGCTGTACCTTTAACTCCAATGCTGTCTAAAAATAGTTATATAGTATGCCTTATTAATAGTATGGACATGGTGCTAGAATTAAAGACAAATGTTAACATGTGTACCAATGGATTCCAAAGATTATCGGTAAGCCACCAAATCATCACTAATATTCCAAAATCTTGAACCAACAGAATCCCAGAATAGCACACATTTGTATTAATATTAGGCATATATTTGATTTCAAGATAAATACGTACTAATACATTAATTCCATGTGTATTAGTGGATTCAATGACGATGAAAATATATTGTTTGCCACCAAAATAAAGTCTGTACGTAGTCAATAAATAGATTTATGAAAATTGCATTAATTCATGACGGCCATTTTGAATTTAGCCTTTAAATGTTTTTATTTGCATTAATTATATATGTGCTAGTGGATTCCCTAACAGTCCCGTGACAACATAGTGTTTGCCATCAAAATTAAGTATTTCCAGAAGTGAAGTTATGAAAAATACTTTCATTAATGGTGGATGTTTTGAATTTAGACTTGTCAACAAAATATTTTAATTAATTATATGTGCTAGTGAATTCTCCGACCATGAAAACGTATTGTTTGCCACCAAAATCAAGTCTCTACATGGCCTAGAAATTAAGTTATGAAAAAATGTATTTGTTGTTGCCGGCCATTTTGAATTTAGAATTTATAGAAAAGCATCAATCCTATGTGTACCCATTTGTACCGTGACCATGAAAACATATTGTTTGTCGCCAAAATAAAGTTTCTAAATGAACTAAGAATGATATTTTGAGAAAATGCATGTAAACTTCATAGGAGGAAACCCGCAACATCCGAAGTGCTGAATGTTGCAGTAAACCTGCAAGCACCGGCTGGTACTGACAGACCAAGGATGATAACTGTAGTGCCACTCTACAGACAGTGCATCCTATCAATATCGCATCAAAAATGTAACTTCTGCGAACATTGAAGCCGGGCCCCCCGGGGACGGGATTTGAACTCGGTACTCCTATATGTCAACATGGAGTTACTATTATCATAGTGCTATGATTGTTCTCTGGAACTTGGGGCTGGTATTATTGTTTCCTAAACACTGTTTAAATTTTACCCTTTTGAATTAAATCACATGAACTGCTACTATTCTATATTCTATCTCAAGTATAGGGAGTGTAAGTCTCGTCTGGTGTTATATCCAGTGATAGGTGAAAGAAGTTTGGCTCGTGTTGGTTTTTTTGTGACGTCACAATGGAATTTTGACCAGTTTATGTCACCGGATATTAAATGAATCTCGGGCTATCTCGTGTCTACTTACACTCCCTATGGCAAGATGATGGTTAACACTATCTTGTATAGGTGGAATTTCATAAAAATAGAAAACAAATCGAGAAAGTGAATACCAACCTTTGATTTGGCATCAATAAACTTGACACCGCGGTAGGATATGGAAAGCATAATGACAGGAATCTTGGCAATCAACTCGCTGGATTTCTGTAAGTACATATGGAAAAGCAAATGATTAGAAAATGAACCTTGTCAGACACCAATATCAAAAATGATATACAGTAATATCTGAAGACAATGTTTTCAAAAACCTCAGTGTATGAATATTCCTTGGAAACTGCATATTTATTGTATTAATTAATAGCAAAAAAATATTTTACAAGCATTAATTTTCAGGGAAAAGCTTTAAACATTACATCTTGCAATATTTAAGGGACAAAAATTGTACATAATATTGAGCTTTTCCTTGTAATTCTTTCTCAATTTCATTGAGAAAAAATATAATAATAATAATTGCTTTTATTTATTTGATTGAGAACAGGTTTTTTTTCCATTTTCAAAAATATTACAATAAATCACCATGTCCACAAAAACCAATATAACATCATAACTCCTTTGTCAAAGAGCAGACTTGACACAAAGGGAGTGAATCCGAAATCGCAAATTTACGGAATAGCAATTTCAAGTTTTTAAAAATTTATCATGCAAGCAGATGCTCTGAGTATCTCGTGGAACGTAATGAGTGCAAGAGAGACGAATTAAGATCGGGCACCGATCGGTCCTGGTGGTGAATGCGGCGCAAAGTGCGGAGACAGCGAGATCCCTGTGTCATCAAACTCAGTGTTTTAAGTGAAACCTAACGAAGCGAAAACAATTAGCGCCATGGCGTAACCGGGCTCGAACGGCACCTCTCTCCCTGGTCCTTAGTGATATTGCAGCTATTTTTTTTTCGTGCTTGGCTGCACACATCCGATGTGTCTGGCGTAATATGCAGGACGATTTGGCCGGTGCGAAAGAACCGCGAGCCAAAGCCATCCATTTCCTCCTGTCCCAGATAAGGAGGCCGAGGGAAGATTTCTTCCAAATTTCTCGGAACGAGCGAGTCGCGCGGCCCTGTATCTGTGGAGTGTCGTCTGCCCGTCAGAACCCGTTCGCACGAGCGAGCAATGAATATATGCGGGATTATCTCCCCACCTCGTTCGCTGTCTCATTTCCTTTTTCGTCCATCAAACGAGAGAGCTGCAATGTACGCAGTAAAGGGAGTTAATCAACGTGCGGACATTGGAAATTGTTTAATCGATCAAAAGAAGGTTATAAACTACCATCCACGCCAAGCTAGAAATTGCATCATCTGGGAAAAGAATTGGACGATTTGGTTATCGCAGTGAAAAATGCTGCTGCCAGTAAATGAAGCGTGACACGCTTGTGACAAGTGCGTTCGATTTGGTGGACTTCTGACACTGGTCGTGTAGATTTACGACAGATTTCGTGTTTTCCAAAATGGTTGGACTCGGTCGCAGACGCTTAACGTTATTTGCTGCGGGTCTTACTTAGAAATACGAAACTGCGGAATCATGGGAAATCGAATCGTTTGGGCATTATTTCGTCATTATCAAATGGGCCCCGCTCTTTTGAAAAGCTTGTGCAAATCTGAAAACGGGGGGAAATCTAATCGTTTCTGCATCAGCTATTGCAATTCACTGCGCTGATTTGGACTTTTGTTTGTAGAAAAGCTTCGATAACAGCAATGTAATAACTTTCCAGAGAGGTCGCGAGAGGTCAGGAGCATGCATGAGGCACCCCACCCAGCAACAATGGTGCATGTGCATCGATGCACATGTCTAGGTGCGCTTGTATAATTACAGACTTGACATCTAACCCGGCTCATGACAATATCAGGGGCCTCATACATGTGCTGCCATACTAGCGGCACGGTGTCATCCGATATTCGCGTCACTGATTTCCACGACAAGAAGATCTCACCAATGCATTTTAACACCGGTAACGGTTGATCGCGATACTGCAAGAAATTGACATCCATGTCATTTTAGAAAACAATTGCATGGATATTTATGCCAATAATTCCATGTCAAAAGGCAAATGATTTAATGGGCAGGTAATGGATGAAATTTCAATTAAACATTTCTGAAATCAGATATTGTTTACAATTCTCCAAAGAGGGCATTTCAAGGGAAATCGTTGTGTTACAAATTTTAAATGCACGCTTTGAAAAATTCTATTTGATTGGATAATATGGTTATCACCACCCATGCATTAAAAAGAAAAATATTAGTATATCTTTTTTTCATTGCAACAAAGTAAGTTATTTAAGAATAGATTGTCATTTTATGGTTGTTTACTGAAGTATGAACAATTTGAAAGTGCTGGACAAATTCATGTGAACGTCGGAGCTTGCAACATTGAAAATATTGACCCAAGTAGTAATTTAAATTTATAAATTGCAAAATGTTTCGTAATAATCAGAGTAATTTTGTATAAAATTGGTCAAAAATACATTATTAGGTATATACTATTAATAATTTCTGTAAACTTCTCCTATTAGATTTGCTTTGAATTTTCCTTCAAACTTCATCATGATGTTTTCTTACAAAATAAAGCTTTGGTTTTAATTTCCTATCCGGTATTTTAATAATTTTTTCTTACAACACTAAGATTTGTTTTTAAATTCAATAACCAATTCATTCTACCATAATAGGAATGCATAGAATGCATAATACTGGTAAGCATTGTTTTAATATAGAATTTGTTTTTATATATAACAAAATGAAGAATGCTTCTTTAAATCTAAACCTATATAATTTCAATAAAGGCCCACATAAAAACCGTTCAGTTCAACAAGTGAGGCATAGGTGACAGAAGTTCAAAAACCAAAGAACATTTCATAGCAGTCAAGACAACCATACTCTAACACATTCTTCAAACTGCAATAACATGGGGGAGCACGCTTCACTTCCTCACACTTTGATATTAATACACCAGTGTTTTACTGTTTATATTACGCAGCTCATAAAATAGTGCGCTAACAGTCCAGGTCTTTCCGGGGCAAAATAAGAAATGGACCGAACGAAAGGAAATTATTTGCTGGCACCATTGTACAAGACTAATTTTGCCCTAAATTTGATGCCAAAGCCTCAGCATAGAGTGATGAGATCGTAAATAAAAGCTGTAAAAAGAAAACCCATTTAGAATTAGGCAACAATATTTTGATATTAATTGCCTCCAAGAGCTTTCATGTATCACTGATCCTGTAGTAAAGCGTGGACTTAGTACTAACCTATTGGAGTGTTTTGCTTCATGGATCTGTAGTTACGTGCAGAATATGAGCAGGGACAGTGTTGGATGAACAATAGGTCATCTAGTTAAGAGGTCGTAAATCTGTCAACATTTCATATTAGGCCCTGACCGCCATCAAGCCTAGAAAGTGATGTACAGTTATCAACGTTCCCGATGCTTGTACATTCCAGCGGAATTTAATCAAAAATTCCAATTACCAATATCTACGACGGTAATAAAATTCATAAAATGCCATATTAAATCTGGCACTTTTATTTGCCGTTATGAAGATTACATTACGTAGAAAGTATTTCTCGAGCATTTGGATCAACCTCTTTTCATGTTTGGGAACATTCCCACCTAAAAATAACCTTGATTTTTCATTTCTGATTGAAGAAATATATAGAAAAATTCATAAATTTCAGGATGAGTTAACGTTTTTGAAATTTAAAATGACATTTATATTCTTAATGACACGAAGGGTGTCTCTAAAATCTGAAAAGACTCAAAATGCAATATTATCGACGCCTGAGGGTATGTTAAGATTATCTGAATCGAGGCGATCTATTACCACGATGTCTAAAGACATCACAAATCTCTATCATTTTAATCAACTTTTAAGAGGAAGTGATAATTTGCTCTATCTAAATCCTCACATTAATACAGTGTTTAGTCATGAAGCTATCATCTCATAAATTGTGTTATCCCTTAAAAATTTCAAATTGGTTATGAACTGAATATATGATTTGTCTACTTGCTTGCAATTTAGACATTGGTTTTTAAAATTCTTGTCAAATGAATTCATGCATTTGATTTCAAGAGATAGTTTCCAACATAATTCATAATGCAAAACCAATACAATTCAAGTTAATTTTAATGCATGTTTGACTTTTTTCTTTTTAACATTTTCACATTTACACATAAAATAATCTGATGAAACATTACTTGATGAACGATCATTACCTATACAATCATAAAAATAGCATGCATAAATTCTAATAATTTAGTCAGGACTGAACAGCATACTTTGAAACACAAATTGGTGCCATAACCATTTGACCTTTTCACCTGGTTATTTCCTTTTCATAACAAATCATAGAACACAACCACCACTGAGAGAAAAAAAATATGAACATCGATCAACACCAACATTTCCATCAAATAAAATCAAATCATGAAATCTATGAAACATAACAAAATGGATTGAGCATGCACTGATTAAAATAAAAAAATAAATAAAGAAAAATTTAAAATTCCTCCTTCCCACTTCCTCAAAACCTAATAACATTTCGGTCAGGTGTTAGTAAAAACATTGTGAGTTCTGAAAGAAAGTTTTTTTAAATAATAAAATATCCAAACTCATTTTCCAGTTTTACCTCCAAATATGCATCAACAAATTTTTTGCAGTATCTTGCCATGACCTGTAGGAGGGGTCAAAGGTCAGGGTTAAAATGTGCCAGAAAACATAATGTGTAAAATTCCACAAAATACAACATTGAGTAACAAATTGCAGTGCTGGGGTGACAAATAAAAGTACCCAAACAAAATTAAAATTAAATTAACAAAAATTTAAATTTAAAAAAAAATTGCCAAAATGGTTCGGAGCTCGCATGGCTCATGCATGTGACCTCAGAATTTGACCTCAGTGGGGACTATTCAAAATACCCACGAAAATGGACATTTTGGTGCAAATTCACACCAGCTTTCAAAATGCTAACACATTCATGGGGGGTAGTGGCAGAGAGGATAAACACCCAGCAGAAAATGGGTACCTGGTAGGATTACATCGGCATGGCACTGAATGGCAGCTTGGTTTGTGTAGGTGACAAGGAAACATTAAAGCACACTGATCCAATGACTGGGGCAATAATGACTGGGGCAATAATGTAGTGTTATGAACACGTTTTTGAACATGATTTTTGGACAAAATAAATACATTATTATGTACACTCATTGACATCAGTGTAATTATTCTTTCTATGTATTCTCTGTGCATTTTGGGGTTGGGGGGTGGGTAGCTGAGTTTCTACACCAACAATGTTTATGATGCCTGGACAGGATTTCATATACAGTGTCTCCTCGATATAACGCTGAAGTTGGGGGTCCATGATATACCCACCGCCTTATACGGTATTACAGGGAAGTAACGAAAATAAAAAAAATGGGATCCATGTCTGACCCCGCCTTATATCCGAATCCGCTGTGCATAGGATTGTGTTATATCAAGGGGGCACTGTATATTCACTAAGATGGGTACCCCCAAGAGGATGAATTTGATTGGCCAATAGCAAAAACATCATAACCACACCCATGCACAAGTCTTGCAAGAGCGCCAGGTAATTCCACGGAAGGGGTGGGCATGGTATTGATAATAACATTTCTATTCCATTCAAGATATTTGGTTCTTCACATATACAACAATCATGCTAATAGCGTTATGTAACAACATTGAATGATGACAAACAACACAACAAGAAAACATAATAAACATGCTTCGTAAAAACTCAAATAAACAGTGCAATAAAACAAAAATAATTTCAAAACTGGGACTAGTTCAAACATTCCTAAAAGGAAACAAAAAATGAGTCGATAAATAATCAACCTTGTGAACATAAAACACGGAAAGCAAAAATAACACTCGACCACAATTTCGACAAACCTGAAGTTTTCTTCGGAGTCTATGCTGATAAGAGAAATAGGATTTGTTCACATGAAAATTACTCCTTAAAATTTGATTCACCAACCATACATTTCGCCGTTTCATTCTACTGGTAGTATTAACCATAATGCAAGTGGAATTCGACTCGCTTGACAATCAAAGGGAGATAATTCTTCTTATTCTTGAATCGAACAAAATGCGAGATTAGCCACTGTAGAGAACCCATCCTTGGTCGACGTTACTCATGCGAGTATCGAAAGATGTACGAGACCTCAGAAACAATAACAGCCGAAGACAATGAAGAATAGACTATCTTGATGATGACAATATTTTGAGAAGATATATGGCATCAGGTACCATTTCCTTTAAAATTTATAAGTAAAAAATATAAAATAAAATTGAATAAAACATTGATGAGTACCGTAATCTTTAATAAATTGTCAGACCAGCAGTATCTACTCCTGGCCCCCGTTTCACGAAGGTGTCCTAACCGTTCAGGATCTCCTAACCTTATGACCCAGTGATCACCTCCTAAGTTAGATGTCGATTTATGAAGGAATAAGACTTGTGACGTCATCGTGAAACACTTAGGAGCTCCTAAATAGTTAGGACACTTTCGTGAAACTGGGGCCTTGTTGTTATGGCTATCTGTGTTTTGCTGTTATAATTTTATGATATTATTTTTAAATATTTACCTTGAGCTTCGAGATGCCCTCCTGAGTGGATTCAGGACCGTTTAACTCCTTTACCAGCGTGGACCCCAAATACTGAATAAAACATGGAAGCTGTGAGAACCACAATACATATGGATATCTTTAATCTCTCATTACAAATTAGTTTAAAAAAAATATAATTATAAATTTTTGGTTTAAAAATTAAATAAGAATTAATATTAATAAGTGAACGAGTATTTTACATTGCAGCAAGAATATTTAACCATGCATAACGATAAAATAACAATATTTGCATGCGTACCTGCGCAGTGTAGTTACAGCAGCCCTTGATGAGGATTTCGGGCCGGTGCCGCCAATGTCTCACAGATCCAGTGGTATGCGCTAGGTGGGGTGGTCGGATGTGTATCGTGCTGTCGCGGATGTGATGGCCCTGAACCGAAACAATTTTTTATTGTTAAATACAGTGCACCATGTTTGCTTGATATATCGAGAGAAAAAATAAATTAAAACATTGAAAACTAACTAAAATTAAAATAGGAAATAATGAAAAAAAAGTGTTTTGTTTTTTAATAATTAAAATAGAAAACAATAAATATAACTGAAACAATATATTATTGCACATTTCTTGTGGCTTTCAGTAAGAAGATTGTTGATCCTTGATAAATAACTTGAACCCACAGATATCTTTATTGATTTAATGATACATGAATATATTTTTCACTATGGTTTCTTATTCACCAATCAACAATTTGCAACTTGCATTCATACATAATTTTCTAAATTTACTTCTATAACCAAAGATGATAATAATTGCCCTCAGTTTCATATTCGTTATTTTCGCACTCTCAATTACCTGCGTCACACCGTCGTTGCCGGTCCCGAACATGAGCAGAGGATTCTGGGAAGGTTCCGGCACATCGGGGTCGTCGACGGCCGTGGATTTGACCCCGGTGTAGTCGTGGAAGAGGTCGATGTGATCAAACGGCGAGATCACCTCCACTCCCTGTATCACAGCTTTCTTTATCAGGCTCTGGAATTTACAAATACGTCCGTTATTGTTTTCGGTTTGAATAACGATTTAGAGCTACTTTCAAGAATGTTTTACTCATGTCACAGGTCAGTGTACAAGAGGAGTGAACATGCAATACCCGTAGCACTGAGTATTGCAGTAAACCTGCGAGCAACATAAGGGGCCTGGGTATTCTTCCACAAAACGATTTTAGCACAACGGGAGTTGTAACTGCTATGTGCTAACTTGAAGCTACGACTCTAGTAGCAATACAATCATTCTCTAGAACAGGAGCCAGGTACTTAAATATATTACAACTTTATTCGTATTACTACTCACTGGGCACTTATACATTGAAAACTTATAACATTGACAAAAGTATTATCCCAGTAATGTCTCCTATATTTATTATCAATTTTTGCCAAGCTCATAAGTGGCCAAGAACTTTTTTGTTTGGTATTACTACGGTACTCACTGTATATA